>JAXCGZ010021362.1:0-53027 GCA_037179515.1 Halocaridina rubra
TATATATATATATATATATATATATATATATATATATATATATATATATATATATATATATTTTCGCTGTTTTATTTAATGGGCTTTTCCTTTCATTTAGACAGTATGTTAACAGTTCAGTGTTCTTAATATATATATATATATATATATATATATATATATATATATATATATATATATATATATATATATATATATATATATATATACAGTAATCCCTCGCTATTTCGCGGCTCACCTATCGCGGATTCAGTACATCGCGGATTTTATTTAGAAAAAAAATTAGATTATTGTGACACCAGGATGAGCCAAAAAATTATAAAATAAGACAGCCTTTATCAGGCTGTAAAGAGAAACAGATGGAGAGAGGTAATGACCTGTCAGATGTGAAGGGATTATAAAAGATGTGTAATGAATATCCAGCTCTCTGCTGGGTTTTAATATACCTCTGCATTACTTTCATGATGTCTATTCCCATAATTCTCCTAAGATCTTATTATTATTATTATTATTATTATTATTATTATTATTATTATTATTATATTATTATTATAATTACTTTATATTACTTTAATAACTGTGTACAGTGCCCCTCTTTAGTTGGCTGGGGACAAAGAGAGTGTGGGGGGGTTGGGTAGAATAGAAGTGAGAGAGGAGAGAGAGAGAGAGAGAGAGAGATGAGAGAGAGAGAGAGAGGAGAGAGAGTAGAGAGGAGAGAGAGAGAGGAGAAGAGAGAGGAGAGAGGAGATGAGGAGAGAGAGAGAATCTTTAATTAATTCTTGTTCATTCAACCAAAACTACATTATTTATTGTAAAAATAATGGTTTAATTACAAATTCGTAATAATAATAATAATAATAATAATAATAATAATAATAATAATAATAATAATAATAATAATAATAATCTCCACAATCATCATCAAAGGAAAATTATTGTCGCCAATAATAATAATAATAATAATAATAATAATAATAGTAATAATAATAAAAATAATAATAATAATATCTAAGGAAGAATTTTGGAATAGACATCATGAAAGTAATGCAGAGGTATTTCAAACCCAGCAGATAGCTGTATATTCATTATACTGTACATCTTTTATAATCCCTTCACATCTGACATGTCATTACATTCTCCATCTCTGTTTCTCTTTACAGTCTGATAAAGGCTGTTTTATTTTATTATTTTTGGCCCGTCCTGGTATCATAATCATCCTTAAAATATATATATATATATATATATATATATATATATATATATATATATATATATATATATATATATATATATATATATATATATATATATATATATATACAGTGTTCCTTCGATTATCGCGAGGGTTCGGTTCCGGGACCCGGCACGAGACAGGAAAATCGCGGAGTAGGATCAGCCTATATGTACATAAATATTTTAATTTAATTTTACATTTACACCGTATAAACTGTATAAACCCTCCCTGTACTGTTAACAAACCACCCTTTACTTCATAAATAACAGCATGCAAGCGTAAATTTATATGACATACTCATGTACATAGGTATTTTACAATTATTTTTATGTTTACTATATAAACCCTCCCTGCACTGTTAAAAAACCACCCTTTACTTTATAAATAACAGCATGCAACGTAAATTTATGTGTACGTGATAGGTAAACTTACCTTATCTGTTATGGTTAACATTTTCCTTTGCCGCTTAGGCTCACTACAAGAAGCCTTAGAAGATGAAGAATGCTTGGGAGGCATTGCAAAGGTTAAAATATGCGAGTAAAAAAAATCACAAGCAAAACGTATTAATAAGCACAACGTGAACGGCGCACACATGAGTTAGACTGAACGAGCCTTTGTCCGAAACGCTGATAGCGGTATCGTATTTTACATGTTGCAATACTGTTAGTATTAATGTTTTCTACTATTTTTTACTGTTTTATTATTCTTAGGCTAAGAAATACTTCTTTTATCAATAAAATCATGAAACTACTGGAAATATAAATATATATGCTAGCTCACGTAGCTGCGACCCCAATACATGGTACGCTATCGGACACTAATTCGCATGATGCAATATTGTGAGTTATACTGTACGTACGTATATCTAAATTTATGTTTATTACTATTTTTTACTGTTTTATTATTCGTAGGCTGGGAAATAATTTTTTTTTATCAATTAGATAATGAAATATGTTTTACCAAAAATAAACCTTGGTACAGTGAAAACGCGAGCCAAGAAACACGATCCAGCAAAGGATCACTGTATATATATTATTCTAAATTTTTTTTTTTTTTAGGTGTTCCTACTTCGCGGAAATTCACTTATCGCGGCCGGTCCCGGAACCAAACCCCCGCGATAAATGAGGGATTACTGTATGTATATACAGGTATATATATATATATATATATATATATATAATATATATATATATATATATATATATATATATATATATATATATATATATATATATATACAGTAACCCCTCGCTATATCGCAGTTCACCTATCTTGAATTCAGTGCATCCCGGTTTTTTTTGGCAAGTTTTTCTTCTGGGTATATGTGAAAATATCAAAATATTAAAAAATAACAGTTTTCAGTATTTTCATTATTTTAACATTTTATGGAGAAAAAAATTTTATTGATAAAAAAAATTTATTTCCCAGCCTAAGAATAATAAAACAGTAAGAAAGTAAAAAAACAAATTTAAACAAGTAACTCTGCACCATAGAAAGTACAATACCGGTATCAGCGTTCCGGAAAACGCAAAGGGTCGCACCTACGTGAGGTAGCATGTATTAAAATTTCCAGTAGTTTCATTATTTTATTGATAAAAAAAACTTATTTCTTAGACTAAGAATAATAAAACAGTAAAATATAGTAAAAAACATAAATACTCACAGTATTGCACCATGTAAAATACGATACCGGTATCAGCATTTCGGAAAACGACAAGGGTCGCACCTACGTGAGCTAGTACATATTGAAATTTTCATTATTTTATTGATAAAAAAAAGTATTTCCAAGACTAAAAGTAATAAAACAGTAAAATATAGCAAAAAACATAAATTTAAACATATACTCTCACAGTATTGCACCATGTGAAATACTGTGTGATGGCGTAAACTTTATTGGCTTCTTGGAATACGCAAAGGCTCGCACCTACGTGAGATAGTTCATGGAATGCTATTGGCTGAAAGGGTGGGAGACGACGAATCGCAGAATTGTTTTTCTGTATGTTCTGTGTCATGGGGTCTGATTGGCTTTTTAATTGAAGCTTGGTTCTCCCACCATCTTCCATTGTCTTGTCTCACTCATTCAGTCTAACTCACATGTGCACCGTTCGTGTTGTGCTTATTAATACGTTATTCTTCAGGGGTTCTTTCGATAACAGTCTCTTTGCCTCAACAGACTCCTCTTTAATTTCAAGCAGCTCCTGCAGATCTTCTTTAACGTCTGATTTACAAGAGATTTTCTCTACTGGGGGAGCATCAGTATCATTTCCTTTGCCTCAACAGACTCCTCTTTAAATTCAAGCGGCTCCTGCAGATCTTCTTTAACGTCTGATTTACAAGAGATTTTCCTCTACTGGGGGAGCATCAGTATTATTTCCTTTGCCTCAACAGACTCCTCTTTAATTTCAAGCGGCTCCTGCAGATCTTCTGTAACGTCTGATTTACAAGAGATTTCCTCTACTGGGGGAGCATCAGTATCATTTCCATCTTCTTCTGAACATTCTTTTTGAGCCAATTCCTTTTTAACATCTGGAGCTTCTGTCATTTCAGTGTCATATTCACAGTGTTCAATGCCATCTACTTCCATCATAGAAAGAGAAGGAACACAACTGGTTTCCGAAGACTGACCTGAATTCAGACCAGTTTGTGCAAAGTCCAAAGTATATTTCAAAATATCACTGATAGGATACTTGGCCTCTCCACTTCCATATTTTTCATAATGATCAAGGGTTTTCATAAGTATATTCAATTCACATCATAACTTAGCCACGAAGAAATTGAAGAACCTGGCCTTACACTAGAACGTCTGGCAGCCATATATGAACACGTGAAAGCACTCCAACAACTCTCACAAGAACATGATGATAATATGGTTCGTTCAGTGACCTTCTGCAATCTTCTCAACAATGCCATGATTCCTTACAAGACCATCGTCCAACAAAAGAAGAAACAGCGACAGCAACTCCCCATTACCATGTTCTTCACTCGCAAAAAGCAGCCGTAAAGCTGTAATTGGCTGCGGAATAATTTCCTATGGACTCTATACACGTCATTACCACCTCATTCACGGTAAGTTTACCTATCACGTTCATATAAACTTACACTTGCATGCTGTTATTTATAAAGTAAAGGGTGGTTTTTTAACAGTGCAGGGAGGGTTTATACGGTAAACGTAAAAATAATTGTAAAATACCTATGTATATGAGTATGTCACGTCATCATCACCTCATTCACGGTGAGGTTACCTATCACTTTCATATAAATTAATGCTTGCATACTGTTATTAATAAAGTAAAGGGTGGTTTGTTAACAGTACAGGGAGGGTTTATACAGCAAACGTAAAAATAAATGTAAAATACCTATGTATATAGGGTGATCCTACTTCGCGGAAATTCACATATGGCGGTCGGTCCCGGAACCGAGCCCCTGCGATAAACGAGGGGTTACTGTATATATATATATATATATATATATATATATATATATATATATATATATATATATATATATATATATATATATATATATATATATATATATATATATATATATATATATATATATATATATATATATATATATATATATAAAAGGCCTTTATATGATGGGAAACATTCAGTCAACTCATCGAGAAAAGGCCAGTAACCAAGAACGTATATTTATTTATGATAGGAAAATAGCTGTCTAGTAATCATACAAGGGTTACATACAATGTCCATGAAATCGTATCACAAACCACAATAATGATACAGAAAGAGAGATAATAAGTTATATTTATAAGCACACTACAAATCAGGTCCTTTTCAGCGGGTTTATCTCAGATGAGCTCAAAGACATATAAAGATTTCCAGTGAGTACAACCTAAATATTGCAAGCTAACAAAAATATTCATTTACACCACCCAGACCTAGATAAACCGAACACATAAACGTTTGCATGGGGTTAATGAATAGTGTAAAGATCATCACCAGCATACCAAGCTGCCATTTGGATCAAAGGAAACAAATACTTACATAAGTTTAACCCCAGAAGCCTTTCACTAGAAGGCTAAGAAGAAAAAGCTGGAAGACAGAATGTAACTTTACAGCACCAGTTATAAAGTTATTCTGCTACACTTCAAATCATATCCCCAATGAAAACACATAGTGTTTGACACCTTAGCAGAAACTATTTTCGATCTCATGAAGTTAGGATTGTCTCTTAATCATAATCAAGTTTCATAAACCAAGCTAGCTGCATAAATAAAAGCATTGTTCAAAAGTTTTTGTGTTCTTAAATCTCTGACGAACATGCAATGATCTAATGAGACAGTATGTAAAGAAAATTCATGCAATGACAATAACATAGTCTTAGGGAAATGCTATCATGGAGAATGGCACCTATTCAAAACCAAATCCTTGAGACCCATCATCTTTGTTTCCCTTCAAACTTGTTTACTCATATTACTGCCTCTAAAAATGAAAATAGACAAATCTCCCAGCCCTGACTGTATTCACCATTGGATTCTTTACGAGTTGAGGGAAGAACTATCAGATGTTTTGGTTGATATGTGTAACAAATCACTTGTGGAAGGAAAGCTGCCTTTAGATTGGATGACTGCCAACGTAAGTGCTATATCTAAGAAAGGCAATAAAGCTGATACCTGTAATTATGACCCAGCTTTACAGGGGCTTTCTTGCTATTCCTATCTTCCAGACACATGCATACTAATAGTCGTCTCATTTATTCTTTTTCCTTCAAGGGCACTATAAGGAACTCAAATAAGTGGGCAGATTTTTATACTAATTTCAAAGCTCCTTGCATTAGAGGTATAAGCAATGTCCATTTGTGAATTAGTTTTTTTGTTAATAATTCTAAATTGGCAAATATTCTCAGTGATATTGCAAATGATATTGTGTTTGATAAACTTACCTTACCTTACAGTACCTTACAGCGGTACTACAAGCAGGATAGGCCTCTAAGTCCAGATCTACAGTTTCTTAAATGCTCAAACTGATATAGTGGCAGCCTAGGGTGGTCACAAACTTTTCCTCAAAATAATATTTAATGGGAAGGTTATCCCAATATTTATCTAACAGTTTTTCAAAGGACACTACATTGGCTACCTCTATTACTTCGTTGGGTAAACTAGTCCATATACCCACAACTCTCGAGCTAAAATACATATGTCATCTCTTGGTTCTGCTAATTTCTTTGGCTAGTTTTGTATAATTACAATGAGTTGGCCCCATATTCTGCTCCAGATGAAAGGTCACTTCAATGTCATATTTATTGCTAAAAATTTTATACATTTCAATTATGTATCCCCTTGTCTGCCGATATACCATCATTGATATCTATAATAACCACAATCTTTCCAAGTAAGTAAGATTCTTTAGTCCTGGTATTTGTATTGAGGCTCTTCACAAAACATTTTTTACAGACTGTATATCTTTCTTTTTATAAGGTGACTATAATGAACGGGCATAATCCAAGTGTGATCTGACCATCGACTTAAGAGGCAACTAAATGTTGGGGTTTCCAGAGCCATGAACGTACGTCTTATCATACCCAAAATTTAATTCGCATTCATGAGGTCGAGAGCTCGGTTCCCGTCCAAGACCGAGAGTTATTATTCCTGGATACTTCTCATATGTAACTTTCATAATTTTAACTCTTTCAGCTCTCTGTTTTTCAAGGTAATATTCATTATCCTCGGTGCCCTGCCACTGCTACTTAAGATACTTGCATTTGTCTAGCTGGATAGGAAGATTATTTTCTGTCCACTTTTGGAGCATGTTGAGGTCCCCCTCTAATATCTCTCTATATCGCTGATTCTCATTCCTTCTAAAAACTTTAGCATTATCTGCGAATAAGTAAATATTTGAATTCACACTTGTAGGAAGATCATTAATAAACAGAACAATGAAGATTGGTACCAACACACTGGCTTGTGGATCCCCACTCAAATCCTCTGCCTAATCTGAATATGTACCTTTGATATGAACTCATTGTTTCTTCTAGGTTAAAAAGCTCTCATTTCAGTATATATCTCGTGTGATATCATAAGCAACCAGTTTCTGCAGAAGTCGCTGGTGAGGTTCCATATCAAATGCTTTCTAGAAGTTCATATAAATTACATTCACTACTCCCCCTTCGTCAATGGTTCTGACCCATTCATCCATCACCTGTAGCATTTGGAGAACAGTTGTCCTACCTGATATGAAACCAAATTGTTTGTTAGATAAAAGCTCATGCTCCATCACATGCTTCGTTATATATTCAGATGCTACTGTTTCATGATCTTACATACAATACTAGTCAAGCTCACTGGGTCGTAATTACAGGTTTCAGCTTTATTGCCTTTCTTAAATATTGCACTTACGTTGGCAGTCATCTAATCCAAAGGCAGCTTTCCTTCCACAAGTGATTTGTTATAAATATCAGCCAGAACATCTGATAATTCTTCCCTCAACTCGTAAAGAATCCTAGGGTGAATACAGTCAGGGCTAGGAGATTTGTTTATATTTATGTTTAGAGGCATCTCTTATTGTCTACTTCAATGATTAGTAACTCTGCAATATGTCTGGTGTAAGCAGATATCGATGCCAATGTATTGCTTACCTCAAGTTCCTTCAGTATTAGTTGCTTAAAGTATCCAGAAAGCATGCAAGCCTTTTCACTATCTAATCTAGCAAAATCTTTCTTACTGTTTGCCTTTGCAAATCCACAAGTGGTTACCATTTTACTTTCCACATAATGCCAGAACTTCTTGGCATTTTGTTTTGCATCTCTAGCTACCTTATATTTATGTTCTTTCTGAGCTCTTCTGGTCAGCTTCCTCACTTTATTGCATTGTCTTGTGTAGGCCTTACATTTATTTGGATCTCTAGTTTCTAAGTACCTCTGCCAATGATTATGTTTTTTCCTTATAGCATTTTGTGTTAGTTGATCCACTGAGGTGCTACCCTTTCTTGGTCCTTATTCTTCACCACATAGTTTAACTGAAACATACTTAATTTCTCCTTCTTGGAGCCCCTCATTAAAGCATTTCCAATTATCCTTTTTCTATAAAGGACTAATATGTATCATTTCCCTTCTGGGTTATCTCAGCTTTCATGTTTGTATAATTAGCCTTGTCATACAAAAATATTTTTCGACTTCTTAAACTCTTCAATACTGTATAGGCATTGCACATAAATTCAGGTACTCTGTGATCGCTCTTCCCCAAGGGGGAAGCATCGATCAGCTTGTCAACCATTCCTTCTTCATTTGTAAGAACTAGATCCAGCAGCCTTGGACAGTCGCTCCCCTCATGGTCTGGTAGGTACAAGGACATGCTGGTAATGTATGTATCTTGCAGTGATTCGATAAACATAAACTCATCATTTAATACCCCGTGAGCTGTTGTCCAATTAGTCCAGCCAATTTTATAGTAATTAAAGTTCCTGTAATCAGAATGTGGGATGCTTCATAATCAATTACTCCTTATAAAAGTTTCTGTATATTATTATTGTTAACTGGTTCACTACTCGGACTACAATATATGCATCCACTGAGAAGCTAATCACCCTTTTCTAAGATCAATTAAACTCATAAAGATTCCTAGAAATTTGTTCTGAACTTGATTTCTGTATCTCTCAAAAAGTTTTGGTGTTAATTATTATTCCTCTGTCTTCATCATTATCAAGATTTGAGAGCATATCACAAACCTTTGATTTAAAGTTCTGTTTCTGTTACTTTGTACCTTAAGTTTTTTGTTGAACCACATGAATAATTATTAAGTCTGGAATAGTCTCTGCTTGATTAACTATTACTCTTAGCTCATTCATTTTCTTTATCAACATATCTCCATTTGTAAACGGGTGTTTTCTTCTCAACACAGTGTTTACTCTTTAAGTAGCAGCTATTTCTTCATCATGACAAATGTTTTCCACTCGAATTTTTTGGGTAGTACGACACCCAGATGACAAACCTCCTCTGAATATTCTCTTATCTGCATATATTCCATATGAAAGTAGTTTTTAGGGTGAAATATTGCTTTTTATTTGGCACTGACATTACACATACATATCTGTCCTTTTCTTGTGAACGATTATTATTCTATTGAAGGGTGACCTTTGCTCAAGAGTGGCAGCTTCTAAGGAAGGTCTTATAGCTTCATAAAAAGCAACTGCAATAATGGTGAGTCATGGTGCCTTGACCATGCTATTCAAGATTGACCAATATCCCCAGTCTTGTCCAAGGCCCCTACACTTTGCATTCGACTCAGAAAGTGCATCTGGAACTTTCCCAATCTAACTTTCGGCCTGTAAAGGTTATTTGATACCTTATAAATTAGATATGCTAAGTACCTTCAACATGTACCATAACCCTGAGAGAACTACTTATAAATAAATTCCATCAATCATCAACGGCTACCTTCCAGCACCACTGACAAAGCTCTGTTTCCTGTCAGTAAGAGGCTGGGTAATTAAGATTGCTACTTTAACTCAAATGAGGAAATACTAAGATAATTACTGTTATTTGAAGATGATACAAACTAAAAATACATTGTATTCACTTTTTTGTATAGATAATGATGATAATAATAAAACCTTTATTTCAATTACAATACAATGGGTATTCGTCAGCCGGAGCAAGCCCCAACCTCCCATTGTGGTGCCCAACCACAGCAATACCTGCCAGGAAACAGCTTAAACTCTCGGTCTTGGACGGGAACCGATCTTTATTAAATAGGTAATATGCTCATATTTGTATGGGAAAGGTAATACCAAGAGAGCCTATATAGATTGTATAAATGAATGTTTTTGGTATTTTCTCCAAATGACTAAATTTTCAACTTCAGTTCCATAGTCTTAATTTTAAATCAGATGGTTCAACTTCTACTAAATATACCTTTGGCTTTTCAAATAATGACAGCAAGGTCAACATAGCATGTCTTTTCCCATATGTTCCTTGAGCTGAATTGTAATATGTTCTCTGCAGTGGAGGCACAATTACTAATGCCACAAGCTTCATCTTAACATATTGTGAGAAGATTTTCATCTGACAAAGAAACTTAAAACAGCCAAACCAGAAGGGGGAGGCCTCAGGTGATAACATCTAGTCATACTTATCAAGGTAGAGACTACACTAAAACTGCCCAAGTGGAATGAACCTAGCCTTTACTAATTATAGAAATGTAAAGTAATTAATAAATCATCAATTCAGATACTGTCTCTCATTCTAGCATTTTTAAAAATATAAAAATGTGACATATACAGTACGAGAAAACATCTAAAAATGTTAATGAGAGGATACATTAACTTATAATTATTGTTTTTTATTGGTTGCAAAAAAAAAAAATAACGAAAACTGACGCTTCTTATTGCGAGTACTTAGTATGACGGAAAGAAATGTTTTTTGTTTATCAGTATTGACCATATCTTCCAATGAAATTTCTATCATTTTTAGTCAATCACGATAACTAACTCACTCTGCAATCAACTAAAAGGGAGAGGGAACAATGGTTGGCTTCTTATCGCAAAGCACCTTATGAATGGGATGAGGATGAAGAGAGCATTACTTTGCACGGCACCCACATTTTTCTTCATTTTAGGCCAATCTGCAAGCTCTTAGCAGGCTATAGCGTTATGTTAGGAAATATTTTTATATACGCAACTGAACATGTAGTAATATTCTATAATTAAAGGTCTACATATGTCCAGTGCGTTTTCAGTTAAAAATTACGAAGTATTCTTTACAACTGGTATTTTATCAGTGGTCAAATAAAAGAATAAAACATGTCCCTTTGTGTTCTTGTGTGGGCTATACAATTCTTCAAAATAAATCTAACTGGTAAAGAAAAATCAAAATTATCTCCTATACCTAATTACAATCGAATAATACATGCTATTTCCAATACAAAGGTACTTCACCCTTCTGATAGCAGACTGAAATCTTTAGCCAACCAATTCATCATCACCTCTCCAACGTTCTTCGGGACATCTGTGGTGATTTTATCCAAACCATGTGTTTATCTTAAGCTTACCATCCCTTTTGTCTGTACTGTCCCTTCCTATGTGCTCCTCAGTTAGTGTGCACTTCCTTTATCAAATCATATATCTTAAGCATCAACACTTTTCCTCCAATTAAGAAGCCCTTAACAAGCTTCCTTCACCTCTACCTCATTTCTTGTCTTTTCACAAAACAATCAGTAACACCTTCATTACCTCCCCATATTTACCACTTTCAATTCTCATCAGCTTTCATTCTTTTCAAACATTAGTCTTCTGAAAATCCTAGGACAACTATTTCCAATATCACATCTTGCATGCCAACATTTTTAGTTAATTCTTATGCAGTTCTTCATGTGCTAATTCCTTGATTAAAATCTCTGACTCTTAATATACCACTTTTTTTATATCCAATTTTCTTCAAAGTCGATTACCTATTGTATCAAAATACTCATATCCTCTTCTTATACTCTTCGCATCCAGCTTATTCCATCTTCATCTAACTTTATTATTCCATCTTCATCTAACCTCTTCTCTAGGTCATTCTGCATATTTTATGCAATTCCTCTTGGGTTACTCAATAATACTATCTCCTTACTTATAATGATTCAACTCCTTTTTCCAATGAAATACAAAAACATAATAAAACATACCATGTAGTAACCTGGTAATAATTTTTGAAGAAATTCTGCTTCCTTGTGCTGTACAGTTTTAATAATGAACTCGTCATCGTTGGTAAGGTAAAATATGGATCCACTTGCACCGGGATTACTTAACTCTCTTAAAGGTTCACTGCATAAGGAAACCTGAAAATACATATTACATTTACTGAAGAAAGCTGAATATACCAATTACTATTACACAATCTGCAAACTGAGTCAGGGAAATGATTAAAACCACACATTATATCAAAACCTTGTTTGGACTGTGTGTTAATGAGCATTGTACTTTAAATTGGGAAGAAGATAATCTGAAGTTCTGAAGATGAAGATATTTAGAAGACTCTGAATAGTCAGGTGATTGCTTCGAGTGAGGGATGAAAAAGTAAGGAGATGTAAGACAGCATGAAAAGCTCAATGGAGAGAGTGAAGCAAAGATGGCTTAGCTCATTTGGACACTTGGAGATTATAGACAATAAGGGAATCGTGAAGAAATTTAAATAATGAGGTCGCCAAGTATGCAAGGTAGAAGTAGGCCAAGAATGAGAAGGAGGAAAAAGATATTGAGAGGCAAGCAATAAACAGAATGCATTGGCATGAAATGATATGTAACCTACTATGATAAACTTCATTGATAAAAAATATGTTAAGAGACCAAATGAAGTGGCCACAGTAAACTGTGAGAAGCTGAGGCCTAGTTGTGGAATGAGCAATTACAAAGTGAAACGGTTTAAGCTTGTTCACAGTATATGACATGTATTAGCTTAAATGTGAGCGAATATTTACTTGAAGAGGGAAAAAAGCAAGTTTTAATATTGCTACTGCATATTTTTTCCTTTCGAATGTGGCCACCCTGTTAAGTACAAGTGAGCACAAGAGAAAGGAAACAAATAATAGCAATAATAATATTAAAAGGGAAAATATTTCACTATATTATATTGCTTTAGAGAAGAATTTCATATACATAAATAATCATTAATTAAAAAATATCATTAAATCTTTGGAGTGTACAATACTTACAAGGTAATCTTCAGGTTGAATCCTAAACAAATCCCTAAAATGTCTAAACGCTATAGGCGCATACACTTTAAATCTGTAATAAAAATAAAATGTATAAGTTCAAATATAAAAATATATATACATACAAATTAATAACTTATATCTGAAGTTTTTTTGAACTTAAATAGGTCTGTCCAGGACAGTTCGATGTTAAGTTTTCCTTCAGTTACGGTTCTTTTTCTATGCCTACAGCTACACTGAATATTCTTGGATATTCATTACACATCTTTTATTGTCCCTTCACATCTGACAAGTCATTACACTCTCCATCTCTGTTTCTCTTTACTTTATGTATTCTTCGTGCCCAGGCCCGATAAGGGCTGTTTTATTTTATAATTTTTTTCTGCCCGTCCTGGTGTCACAATAAAAATATATATATATATATATATATATATATATATATATATATATATATATATATATATATATATATATATATATATATATATATATATATATATATATATATATATATACATATAAAACAGTTGCCATCCCCCATGTAAAGCACATACATTCACAAAGAAGATAATATACTTTGATCATTCTTGCTCATTGGGGTTAAGGGCTGCCACATTTCTCCCACTACCACCTTCCTTAGGTCACCTACATGCTAAGTGGATAAGGTTCTAGTGCCATGAAGCCTGACAAACGCAGTTGACTTACACCCACTACTTCATCACATGGCAACCCCACTCACACCCATTGGTCCCAATTTTTTGTGCTAGAAGGTGTGAGAAACTCCTTTGGCCCACATCACCTAAACACACTCTTTTTCCACTTATTCTCAGCTCCTGCACTCTCTCTTCCCTACTCCACTGACATAATACAAGCATCTGATGCATCTTCACCTCCATCATCCATCTCATTCTTGGTCTTCCTCCCAGTCTTACTCCAATTACTTCTGCTTTCCACACTCTCTCTGTCAGTCATTTCAACACTTTCTGATCAAACTTATCCGACAGCAAGCATTCAACACCTGTTTTCTGTCATACTTCTCAAACACCTAATCTCCATTACATTCAACTTATCCTATTCATTCTCTCTTGCATTCCAAGCTTCTGCTCCGTAAAATGCCATCGGCACAATCACTTTATATATTATTCTCTTTACAATCATTCCTATATAACTATTTGTCATCACACTTTTCATCCCACTTATACATGCACTCGCTTCATTCACTCTACGCCTTACCTTTGCATGCACTCGTTCATTCATTGCCATATCTGAACTCAAATACTTAAAATTCTCAACTTCATCAAGCATGTCCCTAATTCATTCTCACATTAAATTACCAACTTTAACACATCTCGTACATCTCATAACTTCATGTTCGCCAAAATTCACGTGCAACTACCTTCTCTCACACACCCTTACAAACTCTTAAGTCACCAAATGCTTCAGTTCTGCCTCAGAATCAGCCACAACATATGTCATATCATCTGCAAATAGCAACAGATTTACTTATCACAACCTTCCACTCTCACCAACTAATTCCAATCCTCTGCCTAGCACTCTTTCATTAATATTCCTCACCACCCCATCCATACATACATTAAACAAACGTGGCAGCATTACACAACCTTGACATCACCCAACATCACCTTAAACCAATAATTTTGACCATTCCCGACTCTTAAAACACATTCTACTATTCATGTAAAAGCTCTTGACAGCATTCAAAATATCTTCCTCTTATAATAATTCACAAGTATTAAAATATATGCACATCTTAATAAATCTGTTACGTAAGTGTTAAAAAATACAAGTGCACAAATAAAATTCTTAAAACAGCACGTAAAAGTTAAAATCTACGATTATGAAACTCATTCTAACAAAATCGTAAAGTTAAAAAAACTAAGGTGAGTACAATTTAATTCTTAAATAAATAAGTAGTAAGACATAATTCTAGGAACCTACATATAACATCTGTAATTGAAGAGATACAAGAATGAAGTGTACTAGAATATGGTACTCCCATGCAGTTTAACTCAATACAGTACTACAGAAATAGATTTTATCTCCCCCACCAGGAGGATGCTTTTCTCTCTCCCGAATGGTAGAAAAACAATATACTTTTTTGTGAAATTTTAATTACAGGTATATATAAATATATCAAAATCAATTTTCAATTTACAATATCTATGGATTCATAAAATTAGGAAAACTTTAAGAAGTGCATAGGTAATGTTGTAGTTCACCTGAGTTCGGAAATTTTTTCATGAATTTAAGGTTGCAGGTGTTTATACAATCTTTTGGAACACATTTGCAAATGATGACATCCTACAGACACCCAAAATGTACGAGAATACAGTAGTCCTTATAGAGAAAGAAACTCACCTGAATTCAGAGAACTGATGCGCAGGTGTTAACTGAGATCCAACACTAGGAAAAAAAATGGTTTCCACTACATAAAAATCCTGAATTAAAACATCCAGTTCTGGTTTGCTTGCTAGACTTCCAACTGCTTGCTGAATACCTAGCTGAATTGACTGCATCAATTGAGAAGTACCAATCTGAAAAAAAATATTGCTCATTATTACAATCGAAGAAAACTTCAAAATATTTGTAATGGTGATGGCAGAACATATTCGTGCTTCAACCAACATGTGTGGTACAGAAATTTTCTCTTGTAGTGGTTAACATAAATTAATTCCAATTATGAGTTCAAAATATTCAAAAGTATACATATTCACACTTAAAGCTCCAAGCACTAAGTTGAACTTTAACATAAAATTAATTCCAATTATGAGTTCAAAATATTCAAAAGCATACATATTCACACTTAAAGCTCAAAGCATTAAGTTGAACTTTAACTATTTCTGAAGTTTCCTACTAAAGATAATCATTCCTCTAGTTCTTTCTCTACCTATGAAGAGGGACAGGGACCAATGCTGACCTAAATTTGTTTCAACTACACGAACCATTGGGCCTTTACACCCTACTCTGTAATAGATTTGCAATCAATCACCACTCTAGATACTAAATAGAAGCTTTTCCCAAGACTCATATATCTCTGTTTCTTTTCTTCTTCAGCATTAAGATGAGTTTCCTTCACTGCTATTCACAGCTGGTGTTAAATCTATAAAAACCTTTTTTCTTCTTTTCCATCATTGAGCTATTTCTCTAACTAGCCATAAATTTTTAGAAGTCACATACTCCACTCCTTTGACGAAAGACCTTTTTACACTCTTCTTGAATTGTTTTCTACATGTATATACACGTATAGCGAGCATTCTTCCAGTTAGGTCATATATTGCATTGTCAGCTATATTCTCCAATTAAATTCACCGTAGTTCAACCAATATCCCAACTCTGGTTTTACAGGAATGTGCCTCAGAATTGTATCCTTATATATATATATATATATATATATATATATATATATATATATATATATATATATATATATATATATATATATATATATATATATATATATATATATATATATATATATATATATATATATATATATATATATATATATATATATATATATATATATATATATATATATATATATATATATATATATATATATATATATATATATATATATATATATATATATATATATATATATATATACTGAATATTTATTTATATACTGCATATCTATTGATATACTGCATATCTATTCATACACTGCATATCTATTCATATACTGCATATCTATTCATATACTGCATATCTATTCATATACTGCATATCTCTTCATATACTGCATATCTCTTCATATATTGCATATCTCTTCATATACTGCATATCTA
This sequence comes from Halocaridina rubra, assembly GCA_037179515.1. NCBI lineage: Eukaryota > Metazoa > Arthropoda > Malacostraca > Decapoda > Atyidae > Halocaridina > Halocaridina rubra. The sequence goes on from JAXCGZ010021362.1 coordinate 16,700, forward strand.
TTTATATACTGGATATCTATTATATACTGCATATCTATTTATACACTGCATATCTATTTATACACTGCATATCTATTTATATATTGCATATCTATTTATATACTGCACATCTATTTTTATACTGTACTGCATATTTTTTTTTTTTTTATGATTGTGACACCAGAAAGGGCCAAAAAATAATAAAATAAAACAGCCCTCATCAGGTCTAGGCACGAAGAATACATAAAATAAAGAGAAACAGAAATGGTGAGTGTAATAACTTGCCAGATGTGAAGGGATAATATGAGGTGTGTAACGAATATCTAAGACTATTCAGTGTTGATGTAGGCATACAAAAAGAACCGTAACTGAAGGAAGACTTAACTAACTAACTAACTAACTATATATATATATATATATATATATATATATATATATATATATATATATATATATATATATATATATATATATATATATATATATATATATATATATATATTATATATATATATATATATATATATATATATATATATATATATATATATATATATATATATATATATATATATATATATATATATATATATATATATATATATATATATATATATATATATATATATATATATATATATATATATATATATATAATATATATATATATATATAATATATATATATAATATATATATATATATATATATATATATATATATATATATATATATATATATATATATATATATATATATATATATATATATATATATATATATATATATATATATATATATATATATAATACTTTTAATTTATGTGTAGAACAAATATATATTCAATATGACCCAAAGTAATGAGACTTTTCCAATAACTCCATAATTAAAAAGCCAAAACCTACATCTATTTAATAGTATTTGAATCTTTCATAGAAATTTACACTTGTAAAGATGGACTCCAAATGATAAGATGAACAAGTAACCTCATTTCCTCTCTGGTAATATTTGTTTACTTTAGGTAAAACCTTTTCAGGTAATAGAAAGCAAGCTCCATTAATTATTATGCAATTGCAACACACTGTTGGCATTAATTTATTCGTCTATTCAAACTTGTAATGGGAAACACAAGATATGAACTGCTATGCAATTAAGCAAAAAAAATTTTTTTTCATGCTTCTCTATTTACTTTTAAGAAAAACTTTATAGGTATTAACAACCACATTAACGATAATGAAATAAGCTACACTGTATGCACAGCAATTTTCACCTTTTTCAAACCATACACAAATTTATTTGGAGCAGAATCATCAACCTCAATAATGCTTACTCTGTTCAAATACCTTGTGGGTCTGGCTGAAACTCCTTAGAGAGGTGTTAGCTTTTTCAAAAAGATGTCATTTCATCTCTTTCTTTCTCTCAAAAATTTCTTCTCGTGTTACAGATATAGCATGAAAGTTTCTCTCAGAGATTATAAACATAAAAGGTTTGGGGCCATGTCTCCCAACATTCATGCAAACTGTTCAAATTTAAATAAGCTCTGATGAAACCTTTTGCGGTGTAATTTTTGTTAGCACTCGTTCCTCTTCAACAAACTCTAATATCTGGATTTTTCTTCAGCTATACACTCCTATTCTATTCAAGCAACTCAATTATTAATTCACTTGAATCTACTTTTATAACATCCTTAACATCTTTATCCACCTTCAGATTAAGGATTTTGGTCAACTTTACAAACATTTTAAATTTGTGCAACCTCTTTTATCAGTAGCATATCCTTTAAAGCTCTAGCCATATCTTTTTGAGTGCATGTTTCCAAATTCCATTCATGCATGTCTTGATGACTTCCTTTCAGTCCCAAACGAGGTTCTTGAGGTAGTGATAAATTTTATTTCATCCAGAACTACCTCACTGACCAGCCATGCCTTCTAATACAGCAATAGCCTCAGCAAAGGTTCTGCTACAGTAGAATTCCTCGAATGCTGCAGAAAATCTTTGATTCTACAGTTGGCTCGAAGAGGTTGCCTTGGGGAGAGATATATCTCTATAATGTTGAAATATGTTCAGAGATAACGGTGGGATGTCCAAGAATGGGCAATATTTCAGGCAGAATTTATTCTTCCAACCAGTAGTATTCTGTATCGCTGGCACAGCAATTTAAAAGGGCATAAAAAAAAGTTGTCTTCCATGAATTATCATTGCTCCTATAACAGGAAGGCAAAGTATGATTATTTACTTTCATGAAAACCCTATGATTTTCAATGTGCTAAAACACAAACAAAAATGCTCCTAACAACACTTTTCTGTCCTTAGAAGCTTTAAAGCCTGGAAATAACATGGTCTCCATATAAATGACAGTATTTTCAGGCATTGCATTTCAAATACAAGGGTGGTATAACTATGTCATAAATGGTTCGAGTAGATATCCACTCTTAACAATGAATTCATCCTCAGTTTCTACAAATTTTTCAGAACACACAAGCTCTCCAATCACTTTTACACTGTTTCGTAAAGATTGCTGTTTGGAGAGCTTGAACCTGCTAAAGCACAAAATTCCAAGGCAAAGCTCTTTAGATCTGATATTGCTACACTGCAGTGGGGGAATTGTCTCAGGATGGTTCTGGTCCTAATTCCAAGTTTTCAACTTTTCCATTTTAAATTTGGTCCCTCACTATTTCGTCAATTTTGTAGCCTTTAACGAAACTGGTCTTGTGCAGCCTCACAAACTTTGTCCTTATTGCTAAGGATGGCTGCAACTGTCAAGTGCAAAGGTGTAGGTGCCAAGCAATATTGTTCACTTCATTTCCAGTGTCATACAGTTTACCAACTTTTATTTCTGCTTTGGGTTAGCTTTAGAACCATGATAACCTAGATATTGCAAGTTAAATTTGTAAAACAAAATTACACTGTACTGAGAGACAAGCTAAAACACTTCCAGACAAAAGTTGATGAGATGGAAAAAAACACACGGCTGAGAAGCAGTAATATACACACTGAAATGCACTGCAATAAGCATTTTTCAAAAAAAAAAAAAACATTATAACAATAAAATTCTCATTAAAAGCATAAATATATTTTCGAAATTTTATTACAGCCTTCAGGTAATTAATAGAATCCTCTATCTATTCATAGTGGGCATAAGCAAGTCCAATGAGAATGTTTCTACAGAGTAAACAAACTGACTGTGATACTAGTCAAGGACTAAGATAGTGTATATCTAACAATATAATCCAAAAAACTAAAGATTAACAGTCAATTAAATCTGAAAAGTAATAAAGCAATCCTAAGGATTGGTATAGCAGTACTGTGAACTGTTTTTTAAAAACTCACCTTTTTATAAGTGACGACTCCACCTTCATCAACTCTTCTATGACCGATTTTTCTTTCTTTATCACGGAATGTGTCAGTCCGAGAAGTCCCCGGTGTTCGCGGCGTTTGGGCTTGACTTGCAGTTGTTGGAGTTTTTATGCCACCGTCTGCACCCGCATTTTGTGCTGCTGCAATCTGAAAAAAAAATGCATACACTTAAAAAAAGACTTAATAATGGGATTTCTAAAAGTTTGATGAAGGCTAAAACTGATTATACAAATTTTTCCCGATTATACACATTTTACCCAATCTCAAAACTCTTTCATAGTACAGAAAAAAACTCTCCTGGTGCAGAATCTGATATCCATATATGTGCTGTTCTCTATCAGTTGACATTTTGAGAAAACAATTTCAGTCAATATTAAGAGATCTGAATATCACACATTGCCTAGAACTAGAAACCCTTTTCATTTTAATTAGGGGATAAACAAGCAATAAGTTTTCAATTCTACATATCAAATAAAAATTGTTCATGTCTTTTCAGTACATTAACCGATTTATTATTTCTCCAATATTATAAACCATTGCCTCGAATATTGGATATGGTTTGCCTCCTTCTCTTTATGCTCTAAGGTACTCATCCACAATTCGCTATCAAATATATATATATATATATATATATATATATATATATATATATATATATATATATATATATATATATATATATATATATATATATATATATATACAGTGTTCACCCCCTTATCGCGGTAGTTTGGTTCCGGGACCTGGAGCGAACCAGGAAAACCGCGAAGTAGGATCAGCCTATATGTACATAGATATTTTAATATATTTTTACATTTACACTGTATAAACCCTCCCTGTACTGTTAAAAAAACACCCTTTACATTATAAATAACAGCAAGCAACGTAATTTTTTATGAAAGTGATAAGAAAACTTACCGTGAATGAGGTGATGATGACGTGACATACATAGGTACAGTATTTTACAATAATTTTTACGTTTACGTAAAATAGCGGCCGACATTCACAAACTTTTTTCTTTCTTTCAACATATCTAAGAGTTTCACTTTATCTACAATGGTTAGCATTTTCCTTTGCCGCTTAGGCTCACTACAGGAAGCCTTAGAAGATGAAGGATGCTTGGGAGGCATTGCAAAGGTTAAAATATGCGAGTAAAAAAACCACAAGCAAAACATATTAATAATAATAAGCACAACGTGAATGGCGCACACGAGTGAGGCGAGACAATGGAAGATGGTGGAAGCCTTTGTCCGAAACGCTGATAGCAGTATCGTATTTTACATGTTGCAATACTGTTAGTAGTTATGTTTTTTACTATTTTTTACTGTTTTATTATTCTTAAGCTAAGAAATAAATTTTTTTTATCAATAAAATAATGAAACTACTGGAAATATAAATATATATGCTAGCTCACATAGCTGCGACCCCAATACATTGTACGCTATCGAACACAAGCAAAACGTTTAATAAGCACAACGTGAACGGCGCACACGTGAGTTAGACTGAACGAGTCTTTGTCTGAAACGCTGATAGCGGTATCGTATTTTACATGTTGCAATACTGTTAGTATTTATGCTTTTTACTATTTATTACTGTTTTATTATTCTGAGGCTAATAAATACGTTTTTTTATCAATAAAATCATGAAACTACTGGAAATATAAATATATATGCTAGCTCACGTAGCTGCGACCCCAATACATTGTACGCTATCGCACACTATTTCGCATGATGCAATACTGTGAGTTATACTGTATTTACGTATATCATTCAGTTATTAGTAAAATGTATATTAATTTAAAATTCATTTACTTATTTGATGATTGTACAAAATCTATTGTATTTATTCATTGTAATTTGGACCAAATATTCCTTTTGTAAAGATTATACTGTACTTTTCAAAAGAGGTGGTCAATAAACGTATCTATCTATCTATCTATCTAAGTTTATGTTTTTTACTATTTTTTACTGTTTTATTATTCGTAGGCTGGGAAATAAATTTTTATAATCAAGTAGATAATGAAATATGTTTTTTTCAATTAAAAAAAATGAAAATACTGAGATTTTTTGTTTTAATATTTTAATATTTTTGCATATACCCGTAAAACAAAATAAAAACTTAACCAAAAAAAAAACCGCGATACAGTAAGAACGCGAACCAAGAAACGCGAATAACCGGGGGAACACTGTGTATATATATATATATATATATATATATATATATATATATATATATATATATATATATATATATATATATATATATATATATATATATATATATATATATATATATATATATATATATATATATATATATATATATATATATATGTACTATCTATCTATCTACCTTGGCTGTTTCCCCCTTTAATTGGGGGGTAGCCGACATCAAGAAAGGAAAACAATAAGGGGATTACTTTGCTCTATGGGCAATGACGAGGGAGGTAGCGACCGTTCAGATGGCACTGCTGGAGTGCCACAGCCCATCCTCCCGGCTCTTCCACAACCTGTGTCGCTTCACAACTGCCAACTCCTCCTACTGCCCCTACCACAGGGCTACCTCTGTAAGATGCAGCCCCGTGGTAACAGCAGATGCCCATCAGAGCTGCGTCACAATCGCTCGCCACTCATTCCTATTCCTAGCACACTTGCTAGCTTCCCTCACATCCATCCTCCTATCATTCAGGGCTCTCCTTACTCCATCCATCCATCCAGACCTAGGCCTCCCTCTAGCATTTCTCCCATCAACTCTCGCATTCATCACCTTTTTCAGCAGCCTTTCATCATCCATCCTTTCCACATGGCCAAACCATCTCAGAACATTCATATCTACTCTGGCTGCAATATCTCTCCTCACACCCGTTCTTGCTATCACCACTTCATTCCTAACCTTATCCAATCGAGATACACCAATCATACTCCTCAGGCATTTCATCTCAAACACATTTAGTTTCCGTCTCTCATTTACTTTCATACCCCATAACTCTGATTCATACATCACAGCTGGCACAACCACTTTCTCATACAAAACTTTCTTAACATTCATTTCCAACACTCTATTCTTCATCACTCCTTTCAATGCACCCAACACTTTACATCCTTCATTCACTCTGTGACACACATCTGCTTCCACTCCACCATTTGCAGCTATAACCGAGCCTAAATACTTAAACTGATTAACCTCCTCAAGTGTCTTTCCATTCAACATAAAATTCAATCCAGCACCATCCCCATTTCTTGTACACCTCATAACCTTACTCTTTCCCACATTCACTCGCAACTTCCTTCTCTCATACACCATTCCAAATTCTGACACTAACTGACACAGCTTTTCCTCTGAATCTGCCACCACCACAGTATCATCTGCAAACAGCAACTGATTCAGCTCCAACTCGTTATCATCCCTATCTACCATTCTCAAACCTCGACCACGCACTCGCTCATTCACCTCTCTTACAGCTCCATCAATATACAAATTGAACAGCCATGGTGACATCACACATCCCTGTCTCAGTCCCACACTCACTGGAAACCACTCACTCACTTCATTCCCTACCCTAACACAAGCTCTACTGCCCTCATACAAACTCTTCACCGCATGCAACAATTTACCATTAATTCCATATAGTCTCAAAACATTCCACATAGCCTCTCTATCAACTCTATCATATGCTTTCTCCAGATCCAAAAATGCAAAATACACATATTTACACATATTGCTAAATATTTCTCACATAACTGCCTAACTATAAATATCTGATCTATACAACCTCTACCTCTCCTAAAACCACTATGCACTTCCGCGATCACATATTCTGTCTTATCCCTAATCCTATTAACCAGTATCCTACCATACAATTTTCCTACCACACTCAACAAACTTATACCCGTAAAATTACTGCATTCATACACATCTCCCTTACCTTTGTATAGGGGCACTATAAAGACAATCACCCATTCCACTGGCACCAATGACAACATAAAAGCATATATTAAACACTCTCACTAACCATTCCAGGTGCTTTACCTGCTTTCGCTTCATACAATGCCCTTTTCACCTCCTCTCTTGTAATCTCTCTCTCATTTTCATCTCCCATTACTGGCCCTTGAATCCCCCCCCCCCCACTGCCACAATAGCTGCCTCTCTATCTTCCTCAACATTCATCAAGCACTCAAAATATCCTGCCCATCCTTTCCTTGCATCGTTCCCTCTTAACATCTGTCCATTCACATCTTTCACTGCCTCTTCCATCCTCGATCCACCCTTCCTTACTCTCTTCACTTCTTTCCAAAACTTCTTTTTATTCTCCTCATATGACCAACTAAATTCCTGTCCCCACGTAACATTTGCCAACCTCATATACACACCTTGTTCCTTTTATGTGAGATTTTTAATCTGCAAAATTGCAATAACGCCCCCAAAAAATAATAGTAAAAAAATTCGAATTTCGCAAATAATGCCCCCCACCCCTTTCTCCCCTGCCGGCAGACGCTTCTTCCACGAGTACAAAGAAGATTACGATAAGAAAAGATCATCATCATTATACATTATACATACACCCACCCTACCTCTTGTCATATGTCTATCTAATCTACATTTGAAGGTGTCTAAGGTATTGGCATTTATTATCCTACTAGGAATTCTGTCCCATGCATCAGCTACTGTACGGTATTACCAAGCCAATATTCACCAATTTCCCTTCTGAACCTAAATTTATCAAGCTTAAATAAATTACCCATTACGAGCTCTGGTTTGATCATGAATTTTTAAAACTTAATTAATATCACCCTTCAAACCATTTATACACCTCAATCATATCCCCCCTAACTCAGCGCCTCTCTAGAGAATGTAGATTAAGTTTTTTTAATCTGTCATATGGTAGATTTAAGCATTGCATAATTATTTTTGTTTCCCTCTTTTAGTCTTGCTTTGGTTATTTATAATTTTTATTTTATCTTTTTTTACATTTGCAGATATAGGTTCGTTCTCCTGCATCCTCCTCTTCTACCGCATAAGTTACTTGCTCACAGCCACCATGCATGTCCCAGTGTACTGTATGACTGTTGCCCACTGCATAATAGAGTACAGTACAGTAATGTATGTTAATTTCTAGCTGTAAAGTGAATATGAATATCTTTTGTATACTCTTAAAAATAGATACAGGGCTTTCTGCTTTACTATGTAATAATAAAATATGTTTTTTACTTATCTTATATCTTTGGCATGGTGTGTCTAAGTAAGGTTTGGAACGTATCTATGCCCTTTATCATTGTTTCCTATGGAAAATTACTTTTTTTTTCACGCGATTTTCCATTTACCCGACACTTCTGAGAACCTATCTAGGCATTATTCTCAGAACTAGGTGTGCGTGTATATATATATATATATATATATATATATATATATATATATAATATATATATATATATATATATATATATATATATATATATATATATATATATATATATATATAGTGATCCCTCGCTGGATCGCGTTTCTTGGTTCGCATTTTCACTGTACCACGGGTTTTTTTTTTTGGCAAATCATTATTCAATTTCTTGTGTATACGCAAAATATCAAAATATTGAAAAAATACAAATTTTCAGTATTTTCATTTTTTTATTGAAAAAAAACAAATTTCATTACTTAATTGATAAAAAATGTAAAGGGTGTTTTTTTAACAGTGCAGAGAGGGTTTATACAGCACGTAAACGTAAAAATAATCGTAAAATACCTATGTACATGAGTATGTCATGTAATTACCACTTCATTCACAGTAATTCCATCTATAACTTTCATTTAAATTTATGTTGCATGCTGTTATTTATAAAGTAAAGGGTGTTTTTTTAACAGAGCAGGGAGGGTTTATACAGTACGTAAACGTAAAAATAACTGTAAAATACCTATGTATATTAGTATGTCACGTCATCATCACCTCATTCACGGTAAGTTTTCATATCACTTTCATAAAAATTTAAGTTGCTTGCTGTTATTTATAAAGTAAAGGGTGTTTTTTTAACAGTGCAGGGAGGGTTTATACAGTACGTAAACGTAAAAATAATTGTAATATGCCTATGCACATGAGTATGTCATGTAATTACCACTTCATTCACCGTAATTTTAGCTATCACTTTCATATAAATTTACGTTGCATGCTGTTATCTATGAAGGAAAGGGTGGTTTGTTAACAGTACAGGGAGGGTTTATACAGTACTTAAACGTAAAAATAATTGTAAAATACCTACGTACTTGAGTATGTCATGTCATCATCACCTCATTCACGGTAAGTTTTCATATCACTTTCATATAAATTTAAGTTGCATGCTGTTATTTATAGAGTAAAGGGTGTTTTTTTAACAGTGCAGGGAGGGTTTATACAGTACGTAAACATAAAAATAATTGTAAAATACTTATGTATATGAGTATGTCACATCATCATCACATTCACGGTAAGTTTTCCTATCACTTTCATAAAAATTTACGTTGCTTGCTGTTATTTATAAAGTAAAGGGTGTTTTTTTAACAGTGCAGGGAGGGTTTATACAGTACGTTAACGTAAAAATAATTGTAAAATACCTATGTACATGAGTATGTCAGGTAATTACCACTTCATTCACCGTAATTTTATCTATCACTTTCATATAAATTTACGTTGCATGCGGTTATCTATTAAGGAAAGGGTGGTTTGTTAACAGTACAGGGAGGGTTTATACAGTGTAAACGTAAAAATAAATTAGAATATCTATGTACATATAGGCTGATCCTACTTCGTGATTTTCCTGTCTCGCGCCGGGTCCCGGAACACTGTATATATATATATATATGTATGTATGTATGTATGTATGTATGTATGTATGTATGTATGTATGTATGTATGTATGTATGTATGTATGTATGTATGTATGTATGTATGTATGTATGTATGTATGTATGTATGTATGTATGTATGTATGTATGTATGTATGTATGTATGTATGTATGTATGTATGTATGTATGTATGTATGTATGTATGTATGTATGTATGTGATTACCTAATTGTGATTACCTAATTGTGTTTACGGGAAAGAGCCCAAAGCTCGTATCTTCCCGTCTCCTCATCGGTTCCATTTTAGACTTAGTGATACTTATCATACCTGTCCTTAAAACTATGGATTGAGATAGCATTACCTACCTCCTCGCTTAGCCAATTCCAATTATCAACTACTCTTACACTGAAAAAGTATTTCCTTACATCCTGCAAAGAAGTTTTCTTACGAAGCTTCAAACTATGACCTCTAGTTCTAGAGCCAGCCATCTCGAAATATCGATCCCTATCCACTCTATCATAACCATGAAGGAATTTAAAGACTGTCACCATATCCCCCCTTAATCTTCTAGCTTCGAGTGATGGTAAGTCTAATTCCCTCAGCCTCTCATCATAACTGAGATTGCGTATTTCTGGCACCAGTTTCGTGGCATGTCTTTGAACTTTTTCAAGCTTAGCTATGTGCTTTTTCAAGTGCGGATTCCAAAAGGGGGCTGCATATTTGAGTTTTGGCCTCACATAGGTTACATAAATATTTCTGAACATTTCCTTGTCCATGTGCCTGAAGGCTACCCTTACATTTGATAAGAATGCATATGCTGCCCTTACTATGCCATTTATATGTATTTCTGGAGACAAATCTGCCAGTATGTTTACTCCTAGGTCTCTCTCATTTTCTGTCTCTTGAAGTTGTACTCCAGCCACCGAGTAGTCAAGCTTGGGCCTTCTTGCACTTGTACCCATTCTCATTACCTTACATTTTGAAGTATTGAATTTCATTAGCCACTTTTCTGACCACTCATGCAGACTATTTAGATCCTCCTGAAGTTCTCTACCATTGTTCTAGTTTTTTACTTTCTTCACAATCTTTGCATCATCTGCAAACATATTCATGAATGAATTTACAGACTCTGGTAGGTCATTTACATATACAAGGAACAAAAGTGGCCCAAAAACTGAACCCTGTGGAACTCCACTACTAACTCTTCTCCATTCAGACACTGAGTGTCTTACTCTAACCCTCAGTTCCCTTCCTTCTAAGTAAGTTTTTATCCATTCCAAAACATTTCCACCTATTCTAGCCATTGAGTGCAGCTTCCTAATAAGTCTCCCATGTGGAACAGTGTCAAACGCTTTCTGGAAGTCTAGGAATATGCAATCTGCCCAGCCCTCTCTTTCCTGTAAGATTTGGCTTACCTCATCATAAAATTCTAATAAGTTTGTTACTGTTGATCTACCTTCTCTGAAGCCATGTTGCCTCACTGACAAAAAGTTGAAGGATTCCAAGTGAAGAGAGATATGTTTCCTTAGAAGTTTCTCCATAACTTTGCAAACTATGCTGGTCAAGGAAACTGGTCTATAGTTCAGAGCCGTATCCCTCCTTCCCTTTTTGAAGATAGGTATCACATTTGCTTGTTTCCAGCATCTTGGAATCTCCCCCGACTCCAGTGACTCCTTAAATATGATACTTAGTGCCACTGATATTGTGTTTGCGCATTTTTTAAGCACATGAGGGGATATGTCATCAGGACCTGTAGCTTTATGAACATCTAAATCCATCAGCGCTTTGCATACCTCTGTGGCTGTAAGGTTGATGTTCTCTAATACCGGCCCTTGAGCTTCTATCACTGCAATCTGAGGGGGTGGGGTATTTTCTACTGTAAATACTGAGTGAAACTCCTTGTTCAATTCTTTGCAGATCTCTTCATCCGTCTCAGTGATGCTTCCATCCGCTCTCTTTAGCCTTAAAACCTGTTCTTTTACCTTCAGTTTTCCTCTGATAAAGCTGTGGAAAAGCTTGGGATTTTCTTTAGCCTTCCTGGTGATGTCCCTCTCATAATCTCTCTCTGCCTCTCTCCTTTTACTTAGGTAGTCATTTCTTGCTCTTTTGTAGGTTTGCCAGGCATTTATGTTTTTTCTCCTCCTATACCTTTTCCAGCATTTGTCTCTCCACTCCTTAGCTCTTTTACACCCATTATCGAACCATTTCTCTCTGGCATGAATTACACCTACTTTGGTGACAGGTATGCAGCAATCTACTATCTTCCCATATTTCTCACAAAAGATGTCATACATTTCTTGTACAGATTTGTTGTAAAATAAGGTTCTCCAGTCAATAACTGCAAAAAGCTCATTCATTTTGATGTAATCTCCTTTCGGATAGTTCCTCCTCATGTCCTCAGTGCCTCTACTCTCAGGAAGAATATCTTCAATGATATACTCCATCAACAACACACAGTGGTCACTCTTTCCAATTGGTGGTTCATACTCAATATTTTCAATATCCAACACATTATCTGTGAACACTAGATCAAGTAGTGATGGCTCATCCCCACCCCTGGCCCTTGTTGGTTCCATTACATGTTGGTGTAGGAAATTCCCTTGTACGCAATCTAGGAATCTTGCCCCGAATGAGTCCTCACCACTGTGTGGGTCAAGATTTATCCAATCTATCTCTTTATGATTAAAGTCTCCCATAATTAAAATCCTACATTTTTTTCCCGTGCCATGTTAACAGATGAGTTTATGACTTCAATAGTACCTATATGACTTTCCTCATAAATTTCAAGCCTATTTTGGTTCCTTGGTGGGTTGTATACAACAGTTATTATAATGCTCTCTGACCCAGTATTTATGCGAGCAACAAGAAATTCCCTGAACTCACTTTCTATAGCCAAGTTTATTTCTTCAACTTGAATCCTCTCACTTATGAGCAGTGCTATCCCTCCACCAGTCCTCTCAGATCTTTCAACCCTTAGTATTCTGAAGCCCTTAGGAAAAACTGTGACACTGTTTATGTCCTCACTCAACTTAGTCTCTGTAATTGCTACTATATCTGCCTTACTGTTGTGAATCCTATCTTTTAATTCTACTGCCTTACCAGCTAATCCATCAGCATTCGTGTATAACAATCTTAATGAGGCTCCATCCCCTGATCTTCTGTCATTATCTTCTTTATCTCCCCTTTGTCTGGAAGTACTCTGTAATGAAAATTTTTCTTCTCTTCTTCATTTCTTTCATCATTTAACCTTCTTGCCTCTTGCAAAAAGTTTTTGATCTTTCCCATCTCTTCCTGTGTTCTGTATCGTCTAATGAACACTTCTTTGCATTCTTGAAGGTCTTTTAGACTTTTTTTTCTCAACAATATTTCCCTACATGTTTCCCCTCTCTCAAAGGTTACTTTTGTTGGTCTCGGCTTTCCTTCCCTCGAATATTTACCTAGTTGGTGTATGTTTACAATATCCTCAGGACCACATACTACTCCAAGCTTTCTTATCAGGTCTACAACCCTAGCTTTATTTTCTTCAAGTCTCCCCTGCCATGTTGGCTCCTGGGATTCACTTATGCCTGAGATTACCACTGTCTTCTCCTTATCAAGTGCCTGTCTGATGAGTGGGTTTGCCCTTTCCATCACAACGTCTTTCATTTTTTTGATTACTGTCTCTTTATAGTCAACTGTTTGTATGTTTTCCAGTGCCACCACCTTTACAGCCTCTTTTACTGCCACATTCCCCTTTAGTGCATCAGCAAAGGACGTTTTCATGGCATCATTTTCCATATTCAGCTCCTGGAACTCTTTTCTGAACTGTTCAATGTTTTCCTTAATCTGGACATTCCAAGCAGCAATCTCGTCTCTCTCAGAAGAGAGCAGTGAACTAACATCTAATTCCTTTAGGTTGTCATTCAGCTGTTTGTTTTTATCTTCTTGTTTAGAAATTCTAGATTCTAGTTGACTCTTTTCCCCTTCCAGCTTCTTTATTCTTTTTTCTAGTTCCTTTCTCTCCTGCCCTTGTGCTTTATTTGCTCTCTCCAAAGATCTTATTTGTTCTCTGAGTGTTTCATTCTCTTTCATTTCTCCATCCATATTCCGAATTTTATCATCAAGGCTTATAACCATTTCCTCTAACTTCTTGATTCTATATATATATATATATATATATATATATATATATATATATATATATATATATATATATATATATAATATATATATATATATATATATATATATATATATATATATATATATATATATATATATATATATATATATATATATATATATATATATATATATATATATATATATATATATATATATATATATATATATATATATATATATATATATATATATATATATATATATATATATATATATATATATATATAGTGTGCGTGTGTGTGTGTGTGTGTGTGTGATGAGGGAAAAAAGCACATGTTACTCAAAGAAAATTGCCTGACAGAAAAAATAGTCAAAGTACAGAAGACCCAGAGATATGGTGGATTAGGCCCTGTGATGACGATAAATCTGCTTTTTGAAGGATAATAGGCGATAAGAATTTGGAAAGACAGAAAGAGGAAGAGAGTTCCTGAGTCTGGAGGTAGATGGGAAGAAGCAGTCGCTGCACTGACCAATCCACGAGCTACAAATCTTTACACAGTACCTGTAGGCCGCTTGCGAGTGTTACGCGGCCTTGGCAGAGAGGGAGGGATGCAACTTGCCAACTCATCAGAGCAGCAATGGAAGTAGTAGCGATAGAAAAGAGAAAGGGGTGATACCTTATGGCGAAGAGAGAAAATCCAGATTAGAAGTAAGAGAAGGATCATTAATGAGTCTGACTGCCTTAGATTCAACCCTATCAAGGAGGTAAGTATAAGAAGAAGCACCCCAGGTGTGTGAGCAGTATTCTAAGCAGGGACGGATAAGACCTATATAGATTTTAAGCAACTGTAAAGAGGAAAAGCAATGACGACAACGAAACAGAACCCCCTATATTTTGAATGAAGATTTAGAAATTTAGATTATGTGATTCCTTCAAGACCAGTTAGAGGCAATATCTTGATAGAATTAAGAGGGTAAATTTCGTTAGTTTCGAAGACAATAGGAATATCAGGAGGAAAAGAAGATAAAGGGATAGCCACAAACTGCCTTAAAGGCATTGAATTTAACTAAATTTTGAGTGCCCCACTCAGATACACTCTGCATATCAGAGTTGAGAATAGAAGAAAGAGTGATACGAGACTGATTACGAGTAGCAGCTGAAGGTTGTGAAGAAAAGGCAGAAGGAAAGTGAAGGGTAGATTCGTCAGCAAAGGCATGAAGACGAGAGGAAGATGGGGTATGTAGAAGATATTGATGAAGAGAAGGTAGAGAGTAGGTAAAAGAACAGAGCCCTGTGGAACACCACTGGCAACAGAGAAAGGGCTAGATGTCGCACCATCAACAACTACAGATATAAAACAGTCAGTAAGAAAACTGGATATAAGAGAACAGAAAAAAGGGGTAAAGCCAGAGGCAGGGAGTTTAGCCAATTTAGCCTTGTGCCAGACTCTATCAAAAGCCTTAGAGATATCAATGGCAACGACAAAGGATTCCCCATAGTTCCTCAGAGATGATGACCATACATGAGTAAGATAGGACAGGAGATCACCAGTGGATCTTGCCTTGCGGAAGCCGTACTGGTGATCGGAGATAAGTGAGTTAGATTCAAGGCATTTTAAGAAGTGAGCATGGAGGAAAGTTTCTAAAACTTTAGCATTAGAGGAGGTTAGGGCAATAGGTCGGTAGTTTGAAGGCATAGAGCAGTCACCCTTCTTAGGGACAGGTTGAACTACAGCATGCTTCCAAGATGGATAGATACTGGTTGATAGAATGAGCCGAAAAAGTCAGCAAAGCATGGGAACCAGTTCATCTGCAAACTCCTTAAGGAACCTTGCAGGGATATCATCGGGACCAGATGACTTGTTCGTCTTTAGCAAGCGAAGAACCTTACGAACTTTGCATGAAGAAAGAATAAGGGAGGGCATAGGGTTAGAGAGGAGTAAAGATTGAGGAACAGGTGTGCTGGAATCGTTTATAAAAGAATTGGCTGAAAAAGAGCCATAGAGAGTGGCTTTGTCAGTGTGAGAGCAAGCTAAAGAACAATCAGAACGAATGAGAGGGGGAAAGCTTGAGTTACAAAAGTTTTTGGAGAAGTTTTTGGCTAAGGACCAGAAGCATTTGTCAGTGGGAGAGGAGGTAAGGTCATCAACTTTCCTTCTTATAAAGGAAGTCTTAGACCTTTGTATCTGAGCAGTACAGCGATTCCTAGCTACAATAAAAGCAGAGCGAGTTAAATCGGAAGGAAAGGTTTGGTAAAATTGGTGTGCCTGATTCCTGGCCTGGATAGCCATGGACCAGGCACGGTCAAACCAAGGTTTAGGGGTAGAAAAATTTTTGTAGACGAGGGGATGCACGCCTCCATTCCCTAGGTCATGATCTCAGCAACTTTTAGAGCTACATGATCAGGGTTGCGAGACCGAAAGCAGTAGTCATCCCAAGGGATGTCAAAGAGGAAGTTACGCAAATTTTCATGATGGATACGCTCAAAGTACCAAAGGCGGCGCTGAGTAGGAGGGATTGGTGGAGGGGGAGCGAAAATGGAAGAGACTAAGATCATAGAGTGGTCAGATTTACCAAGAGGGGAAAGCATAGAATAAAAGTAGTTTGAAGGGTTAGAAGTAAGATACTGGTCAAGAGTGTTTTTTGCATGTTTGTGACGATCAGGAACATGAGTAGGATGTTTGTAATTTGCTCTAGATCGTCAGTAATAGAGAAAACAAGGGCCTCACTTCCTCCCATATCAATGTGAGAAGAATTAAGCCACTCACTATGGTGTACAATCAAGTCTCCAATGTAGAGAACTACGGCATACGGGTGAGAAGATAGCAAGGACTCATGGCACAAGGATAGATATTCAACGAAAAAAAAAAACTTGGAAGAGTATGGAGAACAGTAGCAAAAGCAAAGGAAAAAAGTGGTATTGGAGAGATATATTTTTAGTCAGAGAACATCAAAGTTCAGAGATTCAAGGTCCATGAGCCTCACAATAGAAGTGTTAGTGTTCCATTAGGCACAGACCCCACCTTTGGAACGAAAACGAGCACAGTAATCCTCGTTATATCACGATTAACCTACCGCGAATTCATTGCATCGCATTTTTGGCGAGCATATGTATTTTATATCGCAGATTTTCTGGGTATACGCGGGAATCCACGATATGTGGAAATATTGAAATTTCCAGTATTTTCGTTATTTTCTTGATAAAAAAAATATATGTATTTCCTAGCCTAAGAATAATAAAACAGTAAACAATAGTAAAAAAAAAAAAAACATACATCTAAGCGTGTAATTCTGCACCATATTAAATATGATACCGTTATCGGCGTTTCAGAAAACGCAAAGGGTCGCACCTATGTGATAGTACATATTAAAATTTCCAGAATTTTCATTATTTTATTGATAAAAAAAAAAGTATTTCCTAGCCTAAGAATAATAAAACAGTAAAAAATATTAAAATACATAAATTCAAACATGTAACTCACAGTATTGCACCATGTAAAATACGATAACGGTATCGGCGTCTTGGAAAACGCTAAGGGTCGCACCTACGTGAGCTAGTACACGGGATGCTATTGGCTGATATGTGGGAGACGACGAATCACAGAATTGTGTTTTGTATGTTCTATATCATGGGGTCTGATTGGCTTTTTGATTGAAGCCTGAATCTCCTAGCATCTTCCATTGTCTCGCCTCACTTATTCAGTTACTTACATGTTCAGAGATTCAAGGTCCATGAGCCTCACAATAGAAGTGTTAGTGTTCCATTAGGCACAGACCCCACCTTTGGAACGAAAACGAGCACAGTAATCCTCGTTATATCACGATTAACCTACCGCGAATTCATTGCATCGCATTTTTGGCAAGCATATGTATTTTATATCGCAGATTTTCTGGGTATACGCGGGAATCCACGATATGTGGAAATATTGAAATTTCCAGTATTTTCGTTATTTTCTTGATAAAAAAAATATATGTATTTCCTAGCCTAAGAATAATAAAACAGTAAACAATAGTAAAAAAAAAAAAAAACATACATCTAAGCATGTAATTCTGCACCATATTAAATATGATACCGTTATCGGCGTTTCAGAAAACGCAAAGGGTCGCACCTATGTGAGATAGTACATATTAAAATTTCCAGAATTTTCATTATTTTATTGATAAAAAAAAAAGTATTTCCTAGCCTAAGAATAATAAAACAGTAAAAAATATTAAAATACATAAATTCAAACATGTAACTCACAGTATTGCACCATGTAAAATACGATAACGGTATCGGCGTCTTGGAAAACGCTAAGGGTCGCACCTACGTGAGCTAGTACACGGGATGCTATTGGCTGATATGTGGGAGACGACGAATCACAGAATTGTGTTTTGTATGTTCTATATCATGGGGTCTGATTGGCTTTTTGATTGAAGCCTGAATCTCCTAGCATCTTCCATTGTCTCGCCTCACTTATTCAGTTACTTACATGTGCGCTGTTCGCACTGTGCCTCTTAATACGTTGTGCTTGTGTTTTTTGTGAAACTTTTGTATTTCGACCCCTGCAATGCAGCCCAAGCATCCTTCATCTTCTAAGGCGTTTGATAGTGAGCCTAAGCGGCAAAGGAAGATGTTGACCATAGCAGATAAGGTAAAACTGTTAGATATGCTGAAGGAAGGAAGATGGTTCTCGGATGTCGGCTGCCATTTTGGCATCAACGAAGCTACTGTTCGCTACATCAAGAAGGACGAGGCAAATATCAGGAAGACAGCGACTCTTACTTTTAACAAAACAGAGAAGAGGGTCGTAACATCCCGCAATAAGATAATAGTGTAGATGGAATCTGCTTTGGCCCTGTGGATTGCTGATTGAAGGAAGAAGAACATCAGCTTAGATACGAGTAACATACACACAAAAGTGAAGATGATGTATGAGACATTTGCTGCAAACGAACCCGACGATGACAGTGGCAACTGTAAGGAGGAGGAGAAAGAAGAAGAAATGGAAGACCCACAACCAGGACCCTCCAGCAATTCTCCACCGAGGAAACCATCGTTCGTTGCTAGCAAGGGATGGTTCGCCAAATTCCAAAAACTCTTTGGCCTAAAGAGCATTTCGGTGCATGGTGAAGCTGCCTGTGTAAATACAGCTGCAGCTAAAGATTATGTGAACAACGACTTCAAGAAAATTATCGAGGAAGGCGGTTATGCTCCTGAGCAAGTGTTCACCATGGATGAGACTGGGTTATTTTGGAAGAGAATGCCGTCTCGCACTTTTCTTTTCAATGAAGAAGCTAAAGCCCCTGGATTTAAAGCACAAAAAGACCGCATTACCCTCGTCATGCATGGGAATGCTGCGGGCTTTCTGTTAAAGCCCGGGCTTATCTACATGCCAAAGAAGCCTACGGCTTTGAAGAATAAAAACAAGAATCTACTGCCAGTGTATTGGATGCATAACCCTAAGGCATGGATCACGTAAAGCCTCACATCGGACTGGTTTTACCAATGCTTTATCCCACAGGTCTGAGTTTATCTTGCGGAGAAGGGCCTTGAATTTAAAGTCCTTCTTTTGATGGATAATGCTGGTGGCCACGCAACTGATCACCATTATGATGGTGTTCAGGTAGAGTTCCTGCCACCCAATACGACATCACTGATTCAGCCTATGGATCAAGGCGTTATACATATTATAGTGAGAGATTTGAAATAGGTCAGTGAAAGCATGTATAGACAGCTGGGTTTCAGATAGCAGGAGGAGGTTAGGGAGGAGAGTACTGTACCCAAGTGCTGTTCCACATACGAATGAGTAGGGTTCAGGCCACGAATGTCAGAATAGTCAAGAGTGAAAGAAGCAGATCTGTTGGGAGGTGCAAGGTTAAGGGCAGAACCATTACTACCATCAGGCATGTCTGCCCTCAAGCCAACAGTGGAGTCAACACGATCCCCGGATATTCTTTGCACCCCTATATGCCAGGTACTGGGGGCCATTAGCTGTGGACCTTCCATAAATAATAACAAATACACCTTGTTCGCTATTTCCGCGTGTTTATAATTCGCGAAATTGGAATAACGCCCCTAAATAATAATAGTAAAAATATACGAAATTCTCGAATAACGCCCATGCTAAAAAATTTTAAAAAAAATTCATTTTAGTAAATAATCAACTGCCTCGGAGGCACTTTTCTGCCATCCTCCTCCTTTTCTACCTCTTAATGCGATCGGATATTATGAAGATAATGGAAAAAAGCATTAAGAACAAAAAAACAAACAAATTTTTTATATAATATTGTCAGGGAAATAGCGTGCGAGGGTGCATCAGCTGATACGGAAGTGGCAAAACGCTTGTGGATAGAGGTTCATTCTCCCGCATCCTCCTCCTCTTCTACCGCTTAATGCGATCGAATATTATGAAGAAAATTGAAAAACAGCATTAAACACAAACAGCGATCAAATTTCCGATATAATATCATAAGGGAAATAGCGTGCAAGGTTGCATCAGCTGATACAGAAGTGGCAAAACGTTTGAGGATAGAGGTTAGTTCTCCCGCATCCTCCTCCTCTTCTACCAATTAATGCAATCGAATATTATGAAAAAAACTGAAAAAAAGCATTAAGAAGAAACAGCAAACAAACTTTCGATATAATATCATCAGGGAAATAGCCTGTAGAGAATATATATATATCATTTCAAGTTTCCCATGTACAGTACGATATAAATTTTCTTTTTCTCTCAGGTGACTTTGTTTACGTTTAGATTTCGTGCAGCATGGTCAATATGTAAAGAAGATTGAATAATGTTTAGAACCAAGGAATATTAATGATACTACAATTTCGAAAATTAGATAAATCCCAAACAGAGTGAGTAAATAAATATTTTATGAGTAAGATATTGTGCCTGAATAGTGATAAGCATCAGCTGATACGGAAGCGGCAAAACGTTTGCCGATAGAGGTTTGTTCTTCCACATCCTCCTCCTCTTCTACCAATTAATGCGATCGAATATTATGAAGAAAATTGAAAAAAGCATTTAGAACAAACGGCAAATAAATTTTCGATATAATATCGTCCGGGAAATAGCGTGCAAGGGTGCATCAGCTGATACGAAAGTGGCAAAACATTTGTGGATCGAGGTTCATTCTCCCGCATCCTCCTCCTCTTCTACCGCTTAATGCGATGAATATTATGAGGAGAATTGAAAAAAAGCATTAAGAACAAACAGCAAAAAACTTTCGATATAATATTGTCAGGAAAATAGCTTGTAGAGGATATATATATTTAATTTAAGCTTCCCAAATACACTATGATATACATTTTCTTTGTAACGAATTGTACAGTTTTCTTTTTCTCTCAGCTTACTTTGTTTTCGTTTAGATTTCATGCAGCATGGTCGATACGTAAAGAAGATAGAATAATGTTTAGAACCAAGGAATATTAATAATACTATAATCTTGAAAATTAGATAATCTCCAAATAGAGTGAGTAAATAAATATGTTATGAGAAAGATATTGTGCCTGAATAGAGATAAACATCAGCTGTTACGGAAGCGGCAAAGCGTTTGCCAATAGAGGTTCGTTCTCCTGCATCCTCCTCCTCTTCTACCGCTTAATGCGAATGAATATTATGAAGAAAATTGAAAAAAAGCATTAAAAACAAACAGCAAACAAACTTTCGATATAATATCGTCAGGGAAATAGCGTGTAGAGAATACATATATTTCATTTAAGTTTCCCCGATATACGTTTTCTTTGTAACGAATTGTATAGTTTTCCTTTTCTTCCAGCTGACTTTGTTTATGTTTAGATTTCGTGAAGC
Organism: Halocaridina rubra; assembly: GCA_037179515.1. Lineage (NCBI taxonomy): Eukaryota > Metazoa > Arthropoda > Malacostraca > Decapoda > Atyidae > Halocaridina > Halocaridina rubra. The sequence goes on from JAXCGZ010021362.1 coordinate 38,748, forward strand.
ATGGTCGATATGCAAAGAATATAGAATAGGTTCATTCTCCCTCATCCTCCTCCTCTTCTACCGATTAATGCGAATGAATATTATGAAGAAAATTGAAAAAAAGCATTAAGAAAAACAGCAAACATACTTTCGATATAATATCATCAGGGAAAGAGCGCGTGAGGGTGCATCAGCTTGTCGTATGGCATATCATAGATGTCTATAGCCTCACACGGCATTTCACAGATGCCTATAGCCGCTAGAGGGCAGAGGGCACACCCAGATACCCGCCGCCACAGGACTGGCCCACAGAGCTCATGTTAGTCAGAAGTCAGCCTTTGCCGGGGACAGAAGTCACGTCCATAGTTAGCAATCTCCCCCTGAGGGGGCAGGAATAGTGAGTGACAAGAACTACCAGGAATGGGAGCTTTGAGGAGTTAAATAAGTGTATATTCTAATAAATAACTTTAAAGAGGAAGATGCTTATCTCTCCACTACCGACCTCACTACCTATAATAACACGTGGATAGTGAAATTAAAACACTATCCGAAAAAGTTATACGGAGGCGGCAAAACGTTTGCATCCTCGTGCTCACCGTCTCCATGCACGTCTCAGTGTATGTCTATTGCCCACCGCATAATAGAGTGCATTAATTAGTTTACTGTACAGTAAATCTGTATATCTTTTATACTGTACACTATTTGCATGTTAATATACATAACTACAGGTCTTAATGCTTTGCTATGTACTTATAAAATATGTTTTACTTATCTTATATCTTTGGTATAGTGTGTCTATAGACAGTTGTGGAACGAGCTATGCCCATTATCACTGTTTTTTATGGAAAATAACTCATCAAATTATGCAAAAAATAAATTACGCGGCACTTCTGGGAACCTATCTTCGCATTATTCCAAGAACTGGGTGTATGAGGAAAAAAAGTGAGAAAGAGACAGATGTGGGGAGTGTTGTGACTTGGCAAATGTAATGGAATAGCAAGAGATGTGTAATGAATACGCCAGAATATTCAGTGTAGATATAGGCATGAGGAAGGAACCGTCCTGAAGGAAGACTCACCCCATAACTGTCTGGAGCAATCCTAGTTGTATCCTAATACCTTCAGTCGTAGTCTTTCAATGGATGGCTGGTCCCATGGCCAACCTACTGAAGGCAATTCTATTTTCTCAATAAACAGCCAAATAATTTTCCCCACTAAATACTTTTACCCTAACCAACCCTTACGATATTTGCCCCTCAAGCTCTTGTGAAAGTACAATCATATGCACCATAGGTTGTAAAGATGATATTATTTCACTAACAAAATTCACATGCATCATCCTATCTTACATTGATGTGTTGATCCATTATTATCTTCCCCTATCTGGTTCTTTGTATATATCTTTTCCGTAAAAGTACACAATAGTATTACCCCAAAATATTAGAACTCTCTTCTGATATTCTCCCCATGAATGTGTTGATTATTTCTGTATTTTGATTCAGTATCGATTGCAGATGTTAAACAAATCAATTCCGTTATTTTGGGAGGTGGTTTTACACCCTGACTCATATAAGATAAAGTTTTACTTCAAATATATTCCAGCAAGATGATAAACAGCTGGTCCTTTCCGTGAAGTCTTACAGAATTACAGTGGCCAACAGGACCTAAACTGTCAGAGCAAAATTGGCAAAAAATAATACAATACTTGAAATAAAGCCCATTTTAAGTTTAATTTATATATGAACACTAAATTACTTAGTAATATACATTAAGTATAATATGTCATTTCTACTGAATAATTTTTATCATTAATATCACTATTCTTTTACAAAGAAGCTCTGGAACAGGCATTTATCCCTTTATAATATCTAAGTCTCTGACTGATCTTTAAGCAATACAGACTCAAACCATATAAATGGTGCTCTTACAGAGCTTGCTGAGATGACAACGGCTACCTACCACATTAGGGATACCACCTGCACTCCCAAGTGGCTCTAGTAAAAAAGGAGCTGTAAGAACCAAAAAGGGGAGTTAACATTAGGTCCTCATGAGGCAGAGTCAGACACCAACTTCTGTGCCTGATTTTATGGCCTAATAAAGTTAAACTTAAAAAGTAAAGTAAACCATAAAAAAACTCGAGAGAGAGAGAGAGAGAGAGAGAGAGAGAGAGAGAGAGAGAGAGAGAGAGAGAGAGAGAGAGAGAGAGAGAGAGAGAGAGAGAGAGAGAGAGAGAGAGAGAGAGAGAGAGAGAGAGAGAGTGTGTGTGTGTGTGTGTGTGTGTGTGTGTGTGTGTGTGTGTGTGTGTGTGTGTGTGTGTGTGTGTGTGTGTGTGTGTGTTTACCTAATTGTGTTTACGGGAAAGAGCCCAAAGCTCGTATCTTCCCGTCTCCTCATCGGTTCCATTTTATACTTAGTGATACTTATCATACCTGTCCTTAAAACTATGGATTGAGATAGCATTAACTACCTCCTCGCTTAGCCAATTCCAATTATCAACTACTCTTACACTGAAAAAGTATTTCCTTACATCCTGCAAAGAAGTTTTCTTACGAAGCTTCAAACTATAACCTCTATTTCTAGAGCCTGCCATATCAAAATATCGATCCCTATCCACTCTATCATAACCATGAAGGAATTTAAAGACTGTCACCATATTCCCCCTCAATCTTCTAGCTTCGAATGATGGTAAGTCTAATTCCCTCAGCCTCTCGTCATAACTGAGATTGCGTATTTCTGGCACCAGTTTCGTGGCATGTCTTTGAACTTTTTCAAGCTTAGCTATGTGCTTTTTCAAGTGTGGATTCCAAAAGGCGGCTGCATATTCGTGTTTTGGCCTCACATAGGTTACATAAATATTTCTGAACATTTCCTTGTCCATGTGCCTGAAGGCTACCCTTACATTTGATAAGAATGCATATGCTGCCCTTACTATGCCATTTATATGTATTTCTGGAGACAAATCTGCTAGTATGTTTACTCCTAGATCTCTCTCATTTTCTGTCTCTTGAAGTTATACTCCAGCCACCGAGTAGTCAAGCTTGGGCCTTCTTGCACTTGTACCCATTCTCATTACCTTACATTTTGAAGTATTGAATTTCATTAGCCACTTTTCTGACCACTCATGCAGATTATTGTGTGTGTGTGTGGTGTGTGTGTGTGTGAGTACCTAATTGTGATTACCTAATTGTGTTTACGGGAAAGAGCCCAAAGCTCGTATCTTCCCGTCTCCTCATCGGTTCCATTTTATACTTAGTGATACTTATCATACCTGTCCTTAAAACTATGGATTGAGATAGCATTAACTACCTCCTCGCTTAGCCAATTCCAATTATCAACTACTCTTACACTGAAAAAGTATTTCCTTACATCCTGCAAAGAAGTTTTCTTACGAAGCTTCAAACTATAACCTCTATTTCTAGAGCCTGCCATATCAAAATATCGATCCCTATCCACTCTATCATAACCATGAAGGAATTTAAAGACTGTCACCATATTCCCCCTCAATCTTCTAGCTTCGAATGATGGTAAGTCTAATTCCCTCAGCCTCTCGTCATAACTGAGATTGCGTATTTCTGGCACCAGTTTCGTGGCATGTCTTTGAACTTTTTCAAGCTTAGCTATGTGCTTTTTCAAGTGTGGATTCCAAAAGGCGGCTGCATATTCGTGTTTTGGCCTCACATAGGTTACATAAATATTTCTGAACATTTCCTTGTCCATGTGCCTGAAGGCTACCCTTACATTTGATAAGAATGCATATGCTGCCCTTACTATGCCATTTATATGTATTTCTGGAGACAAATCTGCTAGTATGTTTACTCCTAGATCTCTCTCATTTTCTGTCTCTTGAAGTTATACTCCAGCCACCGAGTAGTCAAGCTTGGGCCTTCTTGCACTTGTACCCATTCTCATTACCTTACATTTTGAAGTATTGAATTTCATTAGCCACTTTTCTGACCACTCATGCAGATTATTGTGTGTGTGTGTGTGTGTGTGTGTGTGTGTGAGTACCTAATTGTGATTACCTAATTGTGTTTACGGGAAAGAGCCCAAAGCTCGTATCTTCCCGTCTCCTCATCGGTTCCATTTTATACTTAGTGATACTTATCATACCTGTCCTTAAAACTATGGATTGAGATAGCATTAACTACCTCCTCGCTTAGCCAATTCCAATTATCAACTACTCTTACACTGAAAAAGTATTTCCTTACATCCTGCAAAGAAGTTTTCTTACGAAGCTTCAAACTATAACCTCTATTTCTAGAGCCTGCCATATCAAAATATCGATCCCTATCCACTCTATCATAACCATGAAGGAATTTAAAGACTGTCACCATATTCCCCCTCAATCTTCTAGCTTCGAATGATGGTAAGTCTAATTCCCTCAGCCTCTCGTCATAACTGAGATTGCGTATTTCTGGCACCAGTTTCGTGGCATGTCTTTGAACTTTTTCAAGCTTAGCTATGTGCTTTTTCAAGTGTGGATTCCAAAAGGCGGCTGCATATTCGTGTTTTGGCCTCACATAGGTTACATAAATATTTCTGAACATTTCCTTGTCCATGTGCCTGAAGGCTACCCTTACATTTGATAAGAATGCATATGCTGCCCTTACTATGCCATTTATATGTATTTCTGGAGACAAATCTGCTAGTATGTTTACTCCTAGATCTCTCTCATTTTCTGTCTCTTGAAGTTATACTCCAGCCACCGAGTAGTCAAGCTTGGGCCTTCTTGCACTTGTACCCATTCTCATTACCTTACATTTTGAAGTATTGAATTTCATTAGCCACTTTTCTGACCACTCATGCAGATTATTGTGTGTGTGTGTGTGTGTGTGTGTGTGTGTGAGTACCTAATTGTGATTACCTAATTGTGTTTACGGGAAAGAGCCCAAAGCTCGTATCTTCCCGTCTCCTCATCGGTTCCATTTTATACTTAGTGATACTTATCATACCTGTCCTTAAAACTATGGATTGAGATAGCATTAACTACCTCCTCGCTTAGCCAATTCCAATTATCAACTACTCTTACACTGAAAAAGTATTTCCTTACATCCTGCAAAGAAGTTTTCTTACGAAGCTTCAAACTATAACCTCTATTTCTAGAGCCTGCCATATCAAAATATCGATCCCTATCCACTCTATCATAACCATGAAGGAATTTAAAGACTGTTACCATATTCCCCCTCAATCTTCTAGCTTCGAATGATGGTAAGTCTAATTCCCTCAGCCTCTCGTCATAACTGAGATTGCGTATTTCTGGCACCAGTTTCGTGGCATGTCTTTGAACTTTTTCAAGCTTAGCTATGTGCTTTTTCAAGTGTGGATTCCAAAAGGCGGCTGCATATTCGTGTTTTGGCCTCACATAGGTTACATAAATATTTCTGAACATTTCCTTGTCCATGTGCCTGAAGGCTACCCTTACATTTGATAAGAATGCATATGCTGCCCTTACTATGCCATTTATATGTATTTCTGGAGACAAATCTGCTAGTATGTTTACTCCTAGATCTCTCTCATTTTCTGTCTCTTGAAGTTGTACTCCAGCCACCGAGTAGTCAAGCTTGGGCCTTCTTGCACTTGTACCCATTCTCATTACCTTACATTTTGAAGTGTGTGTGTGTGTGTGTGTGAGTACCTAATTGTGATTACCTAATTGTGTTTACGGGAAAGAGCCCAAAGCTCGTATCTTCCCGTCTCCTCATCGGTTCCATTTTATACTTAGTGATACTTATCATACCTGTCCTTAAAACTATGGATTGAGATAGCATTAACTACCTCCTCGCTTAGCCAATTCCAATTATCAACTACTCTTACACTGAAAAAGTATTTCCTTACATCCTGCAAAGAGAGAGAGAGAGAGAGAGAGAGAGAGAGAGAGAGAGAGAGAGTGTGTGTGTGTGTGTGTGTGTGTGTGTGTGTGTGTGTGTGTGTGTGTGTGTGTGTGTGTGTGTGTGTGTGTGTGTGTGTGTGTGTGTGTGTGTGTGTGTGATTACCTAATTACCTAATTGTGATTACCTCTGTGTGTGTGTGTGTGTGTGTGTGTGTGTGTGTGTGTGTGTGTGTGTGTGTGTGATTACCTAATTGTGATTACCTAATTGTGTTTACGGGAAAGAGCCCAAAGCTCGTATCTTCCCGTCTCCTCATCGGTTCCATTTTTAGACTTAGTGATACTTATCATACCTGTCCTTAAAACTATGGATTGAGGTAGCATTAACTACCTCCTCGCTTAGCGAATTCCAATTATCAACTACTCTTACACTGAAAAAGTATTTCCTTACATCCTGCAAACAAGTTTTCTTCCGAAGCTTCAAACTATGACCTCTAGTTCTAGAGCCAGCCATATCGAAATATCGATCCCTATCCACTCTATCATAACCATGAAGGAATTTAAAGACTGTCACCATATCCCCCCTTACTCTTCTAGCTTCGAGTGATGGCAAGTCTAATTCCCTCAGCCTCTCATCATAACCGAGATTGCGTATTTCTGGCACCAGTTTTGTGGCATGTCTTTGAACTTTTTCAAGCTTAGCTATGTGCTTTTTCAAGTGCGGATTCCAAAAGGGGGCTGCATATTCGAGTTTTGGCCTCACATAGGTTACATAAATATTTCTGAACATTTCCTTGTCCATGTGCCTGAAGGCTACCCTTACATTTGATAAGAATGCATATGCTGCCCTTACTACGCCATTTATATGTATTTCTGGAGACAAATCTGCCAATATGTTTACTCCTAGATCTCTCTCATTTTCTGTCTCCTGAAGTTGTACTCCAGCCACCGAGTAGTCAAGCTTGGGCCTTCTTGCACTTGTACCCATTCTCATTACCTTACATTTTGAGGTATTGAATTTCATTAGCCACTTTTCTGACCACTCATGCAGATTATTTAGATCCTCCTGAAGTTCTCTACCATTGTTCTCGTTTTTTACTTTCTTCACAATCTTTGCATCATCTGCAAACATATTCATGAATGAATTTACAGACTCTGGTAGGTCATTTACATATACAAGGAACAAAAGTGGCCCTAAAACTGAACCCTGTGGAACTCCACTACTAACTCTTCTCCATTCAGACACTGAGTGTCTTACTCTAACCCTCTGTTCCCTTCCTTCTAAGTAAGTTTTTATCCATTCCAAGACATTTCCAACTATTCTAGCCATTGATTGCAGCTTCCTAATAAGTCTCCCATGTGGAACAGTGTCAAACGCTTTCTGGAAGTCTAGGAATATGCAATCTGCCCAGCCCTCTCTTTCCTGTAAGATTTGGCTTACCTCATCATAAAATTCTAATAAGTTTGTTACTGTTGATCTTCCTTCTCTGAAGCCATGTTGCCTCACTGACAAAAAGTTGAAGGATTCCAAGTGAAGAGAGATATGTTTCCTTAGTAGTTTCTCCATAACTTTGCAAACTATGCTGGTCAAGGAAACTGGTCTATAGTTCAGAGCCGTATCCCTCCTTCCCTTTTTGAAGATAGGTATCACATTTGCTTGTTTCCAGCATCTTGGAATCTCCCCCGACTCCAATGACTCCTTAAATATGATACTTAGTGCCACTGATATTGTGTTTGCGCATTTTTTAAGCACATGAGGGGATATGTCATCAGGACCTGTAGCTTTATGAACATCTAAATCCATCAGCGCTTTGCATACCTCTGTGGCTGTAAGGTTGATGTTCTCTAATACCGGCCCTTGAGCTTCTATCACTGCAATCTGAGGGGGTGGGGTATTTTCTACTGTAAATACTGACTGAAACTCCTTGTTCAATTCTTTGCAGATCTCTTCGTCCGTCTCAGTGATGCTTCCATCCGCTCTCTTTAGCCTTAAAACCTGTTCATTTACCTTCAGTTTTCCTCTGATAAAGCTGTGGAAAAGCTTGGGATTTTCTTTAGCCTTCCTGGTGATGTCCCTCTCATAATCTTTCTCTGCCTCTCTCCTTTTACTTAGGTAGTCATTTCTTGCTCTTTTGTAGGTTTGCCAGGCATTTATGTTTTTTCTCCTCCTATACCTTTTCCAGCATTTGTCTCTCCACTCCTTAGCTCTTTTACACCCATTATCGAACCATTTCTCTCTGGCATGAATTACACCTACTTTGGTGACAGGTATGCAGCAATCTACTATCTTCCCATATTTCTCACAAAAGATGTCATACATTTCTTGTACAGATTTGTTGTAAAATAAGGTTCTCCAGTCAATAACTGCAAAAAGCTCATTCATTTTGATGTAATCTCCTTTCGGATAGTTCCTCCTCATGTCCTCAGTGCCTCTACTCTCAGGAAGAATGTCTTCAATGATATACTCCATCAACAACACACAGTGGTCACTCTTTCCAATTGGTGGTTCATACTCAATATTTTCAATATCCAACACATTATCTGTGAACACCAGATCAAGTAGTGATGGCTCATCCCCACCCCTGGCTCTTGTTGGTTCCATTACATGTTGGTGTAGGAAATTCCCTTGTACGCAATCTAGGAATCTTGCCCCAAAGGAGTCCTCACCACTGTGTGGGTCAAGATTTATCCAATCTATCTCTTTATGATTAAAGTCTCCCATAATCAAAATCCTACATTTTTTCTCCCGCGCCATGTTAACAACTGAGTTTATGACTTCAATCGTACCTATATGACTTTCCTCATAAATTTCAAGCCTATTTTGGTTCCTTGGTGGGTTGTATACAACAGTTATTATAATGCTCTCTGACCCAGTATTTATGCGAGCAACAAGAAATTCCCTGAACTCACTTTCTATAGCCAAGTTTATCTCTTCAACTTGAATCCTCTCACTTATGAGCAGTGCTATCCCTCCACCAGTCCTCTCAGATCTTTCGACCCTTAGTATTCTGAAGCCCTTAGGAAAAACTGTGACACTGTTTATGTCCTCACTCAACTTAGTCTCTGTAATTGCTACTATATCTGCCTTACTGTTGTGAATCCTATCTTTTAATTCTACTGCCTTACCAGCTAATCCATCAGCATTTGTGTATAACAATCTTAATGAGGCCCCATCCCCTGATCTTCTGTCATTATCTTCTTTATCTCCCCTTTGTCTGGAAGTATTCCGTAACGAAAATTTTTCTTCTCTTCTTCATTTCTTTCATCATTTAACCTTCTTGCCTCTTGCAACAAGTTTTTGATCTTTCCCATCTCTTCCTGTGTTCTGTATCGTCTAATGAACACTTCTTTGCATTCTTGAAGGTCTTTTAGACTTTTTTTTCTCAACAATATTTCCCTACATGTCTCCCCTCTCTCAAAGGTTACTTTTGTTGGTCTCGGCTTTCCTTCCCTCGAATATTTACCTAGTTGGTGTATGTTTACAATATCCTCAGGACCGCATACTACTCCAAGCTTTCTTATCAGGTCTACAACATTAGCTTTATTTTCTTCAAGTCTCCCCTGCCATGTTGGCTCCTGGGATTCACTTATGCCTGAGATTACCACTGTCTTCTCCTTATCAAGTGCCTGTCTGATGAGTGGGTTTGCCCTTTCCATCACAACGTCTTTCATTTTTTCGATTACTGTCTCTTTATAGTCAACTGTTTGTATGTTTTCCAGTGCCACCACCTTTACAGCCTCTTTTACTGCCACATTCCCCTTTAGTGCATCAGCAAAGGACGTTTTCATGGCATCATTTTCCATATTCAGCTCCTGGAACTCTTTTCTGAACTGTTCAATGTTTTCCTTAATCTGAACATTCCAAGCAGCAATCTCGTCTCTCTCAGAAGATAGCAGTGAACTAACATCTAATTCCTTTAGGTTGTCATTTAGCTGTTTGTTTTTATCTTCTTGATTAGAAATTCTAGATTCTAGTTGACTCTTTTCCCCTTCCAGCTTCTTTATTCTTTTTTCTAGTTCCTTTCTCTCCTGCCCTTGTGCTTTATTTGCTTCCTCCAAAGATCTTATTTGTTCTCTGAGTGTTTCATTCTCTTTCATTTCTCCATCCATATTCCGAATTTTATCATCAAGGCTTGTAACCATTTCCTCTAACTTCTTGATTCTCTGTTTAAGTCCTCTGATGACTACCCCTTCTCCCGACCCATGGGTGGGAGAGGTTTGGGACAGAGATGGCTTCAATTTTATGTTCTCCCTCTCACAGAATATAGAAAGAAGACGAGAAAGAGGAAAAAAAAAAGAAAAGAGAAAAACTTCTACACATGTCTCAATGTACAATTGCTGGCATGATGAAGAATATTATAATTATAATGCCCATGAAAGAAATAAAAAACACCGAAGCATGACAATAATAATTGTCATAATTAATAATGGTTATACGGACTGAAAAAAATACATGTTGGACAGTAAGCAGGTGCTTGTGTCTGCGTATAAAAAATACAAATTTCTCATTGATCACGGCCATGCCATTCTCTCTCTCTCTCTCTCTCTCTCTCTCTCTCTCTCTCTCTCTCTCCTCTCTCTCTCTCTCTCTCTCTCTCTCCTCTCTCTCTCTCTCTCTCTCTCTCTCTCTCAACCTTTTATCTTACCTCTCCATCACGTTTCACGTTTATTGCTGCTTCTACTGGACGCAGAATGAGAGTAAAAGTCTCACTGGAGGTGAAACGTTTTTATAAAGTTTTTATACTCAATAATAAGACTGACGATCCTCTCAGCTATAATAAACACCAATGGCCACTCCCCTTACAAAAGTGAGTACAGCCACGACATAACTATGTATGTATGTATGTATGTGTGTATGCATGCATGTATGTATTTTTGTCACTCTAAAAATTAAAATTCTACATAAAAAAATCATATATCTAATAATGTACTCACTGACAATGCTAAGTCGGCAGGAACAATAATGATATACATGCCACAGATATATATATATATATATATATATATATATATATATATATATATATATATATATATATATATATATATATATATATATATATATATATATATATATATATATATATATATATATATATATATATATATATATATGCACGCAAGTACACACACACACACACACACACACACACACACACACACACACACACACACACACACACACACACACATATATATATATATATATATATATATATATATATATATATATATATATATATATATATATATATATATATATTAATAAATACAAACAGAAAATGTACAGTGCTTAACTTCTAAAATTTCCTCATATCTTTTAAATTCTAACAACAGAAGCTCCGAGGCAGTTAGTAAAGAAAAATCTAATTAGAAAGGATTAGTTGCGTCCAACAAAAAATGGCTCCCTCTTTCTCCTTTGAGAACATAAAGAAATGCAAATGTATTAATTATTTTTAATATATTTCATATTCTTCTAACATTCTATACTTAGATCCTTGTTTCATAGTCACACTACAAAATAAAAAAAAAGAATGCGTCACACTGATTTACCACATAAAAAAAAATCATATACACACAGACACACACACACACACACACACACACACACATACATATATATATATATATATATATATATATATATATATATATATATATATATATATATATATATATATATATATATATATATATATATATATATATATATATATATATATATATATATATATATATATATATATATATATATATATATATATATATATATATATATATATATATATATATATATATATATATATATATATATATATATATATATATATATATATATATATATATATATATATATATATATATATATATATATATATATATATATATATATATATATATATATATATATATATATATATATATATATATGAATATATATTTCATGTATAACGAGACCAACTCAGAAGCAAAAAAAAAAATTAAATTAAATTAAAATCAAAATGATAATTACGTATCAGACAATATTTCATTTTGGAATAAAATTGAAAAGTATACAGTGCGTGTGTATGCATGTGTATGCATCGCGCGCACACACACAGGCACACACATATATAAATTCGTTCAAATCTTAAAAGCAAACCACATATTAATATCTGTTTGATACAACCCCATTATGGGAAATTATGAGGTAAGTGGCTATGTGGAGGGTTAAATTAGTGTCCATGGGCTTTTCCCCATGCAAGAGAAAAATGTCCAATTTACTGGTCCCCCATAAATAGATCAAAGGAGCTAAGCTCAAGCCCTATATATACTTCATTATTAACACATATTTCACAAGCTAATTAAAGCTAATTTAACCAAGCTTACGATTTAGCATGTTTACTGCTGCCAGAGCTGCAATAAATATATATATATATATATATATATATATATATATATATATATATATATATATATATATATATATATATATATATATATATATATATATATATATATATATATATATATAGATATATATTATATACGTATGAATAATTTTTATCCCGACCGGGACTTGAACCTAGGACGAATACTTACTGTGCCAAGGCGCTATCAACTACACTACAGAAGGTCTAAAAGTGAAACCAACCTTACAACTTAACTGCTATACTAGGCATGAACGCATTCTATCTGAATGCCTTTTTGTTCATATTACAGTTTCTCATTAGGGACAAATAATAATCAAATAAGCACATTACCATATGTGAAAACACGAATAAGTTTTACCCCGACTGGTGAGGTTGGGAGAAACTCTAATGTGAACAAAAAGGCATTCAGATAGAATGCATTCATTCCTAGCATAGCAGTTAAGCTGTAAGGTTAGTTTCTCCTTTAGACCTTCTTTGGTGTAGTTGGTAGCGCCATGGCGCAGTAATTATGTGTCCTAGGTTCAAGTCCAGGTCGGGGTAAAAATGATTCATGTTTTTTTCATATGGAAATGTGCTTATTTGAATATATATATATATATATATATATATATATATATATATATATATATATATATATATATATATATATATATATATATATATATATATATATATATATATATATATATATATATATATATATATATATATATATATATATATATATATATATATATATATATATATATATATATATATATGAGCTCAATTCAGTGTATGTGGTTCACAAAGCTCTTTTCTAGAGCTGTGTGGGAATAGAGAGGATATTACTGTGTCCCTTAGTCTACAGACTTAGTAATTTCGGGTCATGGGTGGATATGGACAAAATACCCGTCACGCTGCTCTTCCTATCTAATAAAAAGAAAAAAAATAAGTTGAGATAAAAACTATAAAAGCGCATGAATTATCTCGTAAAATATAAGAAAAAATTATATCCGAAGAATTACACTTGTGGATATAACATTTAATATAATCACATATTTAAATATTAAATCTTGTATCTCGTACTGTCATGATTCGGATACAAAATGAAATTACATTTGTAACAGGACGTAAAATTGATCAAGAAATTAGAGCATATGTATGAATATATATATATATATATATATATATATATATATATATATATATATATATATATATATATATATATATATATATATATATATATATATATATATATATATATATATATATATATATATATATATATATATATATATATAATAATAATAATAATAATAATAATAATAATAAAATTAAGATAAAATTACACAAAAAACACTGTATCTTGTACTTGGGGTAGATGAAGACCTAAGGAGGTCATCATTTCTGAGGACTGGATACATTTTTGATCACAACAGACTGCAAAAACTTCTATTTTTTTTTTTAATAAAATAACATCTGCACAAAGGGGATATGCGCACAAAGGCACTTCATCTGCTATAGAAATGTCCTCTCAACAAAGTTTTTGTTTTTTATTTTTATCAAATCCTATATAGTGAGTACTTTATTTTCTAGACCAGCTATATGTCAACATCACCATGACTCGGTTTCTCCTGTCTGAGGTCACTACAACTGATCAATTTCCTCGATACTGCCCTATCGCCTGCGTCCTCCTCCGTCACACCACACATCCCCATGTTCTCCCTCACTATTAAGGTCATCTTAAGCAACTCTGTGTAAAGATTTTTATACAGTATAATATATATATATATATATATATATATATATATATATATATATATATATATATATATATATATATATATATATATATATATATATATATATATATATATATATATATATATATATATATATATATATATATATATATATATATATATATATATATATATATATATATATATATATATATATATATATATATATATATATATATATATATATATATATATATATATATATATATATATATATATATATATATATATATATATATATATATATATATATATATATATATATATATATATAT
>JAXCGZ010021363.1:0-35000 GCA_037179515.1 Halocaridina rubra
CTGTATTATGTCTCCCAAGTGTAAAGAATAGTTTTCTGATGCCAAAAAAAGGAAAGCCATCATCTTGGAAGTGAAATTAAAGATAGTGAAATGCAGGGAAAAGATTGAACTTTACTACTGCATCAGCATAGGTGCTTATTTAGGTGTTTTGACTTGCACTGCACTTCGGGTACACCACTTTTCAAGAACGGAACTCTGAAGTAAATCGAGGATCCCCTATATATATATATATATATATATATATATATATATATATATATATATATATATATATATATATATATATATATATATATATATATATATATATATATATATATATATATATATATAATGTGTATGTGTGTGTGTTTGTGCGTTTCAGTGATATACAAAGATAATTCATTAATTATCTTATTAGAATGTAAGAAGACTCTTGCTAGATATAAATTTATTTTGATTAAATGGTTGGGAGTATAAATGATACTGACCTCATGCCAACATACTACGTAGTTATAGTGAGCAAGTTGATATATGTGTACCTCCTCTGGCCAAATTACCAAGAAATTTTGGTTTTGACATTTGCTTATTTTTACTCACAAGATAAGGCATTCATAAAGCTTTACTTAATGAGATATTAATAAGAGAGATGAAAGTCTGTGCATATTTTTTATTGTAATTTATTCATCTTATTAATCACAAGTCCTATATGTGTGTTAGTACATTACATACATAATAACATATTTAGAGCTGTTGACTTGTGATTTACTAAGATTTTTATTAGGTATATGTTATACATCCATCTGTGAATAGTAAGGTGTAACAAGTTCATTTGTTTTGGCAGCCAGATATGTTGATAGAGTTGTTTATATTTCATAAAGCAGTTCTTTAATTTACTTTTATGTTCTTTGGCTGATGCATCCCGTCTTATTTATTACACCCAATATTTATTTTGTGTGCTTGAAGAGTTCTTCGACACATAGTGGTCTATTTTGTATAAATAGTTTTGAGAACTTTAAATTGGGAAACACATCTTAACGTACGGGAGTACAATTGCTTTTATTGATATATCATCAACAATATCGGAGTTCTCAGACCCAAAACTTTTGCTCTTTATCTTGTTTACTTGTTCTTCCTGTTTTAATGGCAGTCAAGTGTTGTATACTATTAGTTTTCTTGTGACTACCAAGTTAGGTCACGCAAGTTTTTATGAACATGTAGAGATGGATCATAATTTATTTATTTGATATAAAGAAAGTCATTGTTTGTTAAAAATGTCTTTTGTTAACTGTTTGTATTAACAATATGGGAATTAAGTTCCAACTTGATTTAAAAATTTAATTAGGAATTCATTTGTAATAGCAGCAATGTAAGTAAATACTCCTTGTAACTTATAAATGGGTCATTCATAGTGTATTAATTTGTAATGCTAATAGTCTTTGAAATAGGCCCTAGGTTTCCAATCCTGTTGTGCAGTATGGGGCTAGATCAAAACAGGTGGAAAAATATCAGTCTAATATTGTTCAGTGAAAGCTGCTTATTGTGACTGAGTGAGTGTAGGATAATTGCTTCTTTGGAGTGTTGACATCATCTCCACACGGAATACTTAGACAAAAATGTATATGGCAAGTGCTGGAAAAGATCTGTCGGGTTTTAGATAACAAAAATATTATATATTTAAGATCTATAGGTAACTTTCCTTGTTTTTTTTTCAACACCCTGGTTGGTCATTTCCTGAAGTACCACATGAAATATAGACTGGAAAATTTCTTAACTTGGCAAACGAGCACCAACAGAGACCAGAAAGCATAAGTACTGTAACCAGCTATATTATCACATCCGTAGATACATCCTAAGAAAACCCAAATAGATGCCTGACGGCAAGATGGATCCCACAGGTGAGCAAACTAGAGGCATGATTAATCCTTTTGAGGACGAATCCACAATATGAAAGATTCTCAAAGAAGACTTGCATGTAAATGTGGGTAAGGGTAAGAACCCTTAGACACAAGGCTACTCTAGTTAATCCTATAAATGTGAGAGAATTACTCTCCCAAGGCTTTGAGATCCTACTAGAAATGCCAGTGCAAGTCCCACATAAAGTAAAGAGAATACAAGATGACAAAATGAGCTACAAACTTCACCTATTTTGAAAATAAAGAAGTGAAACGGAGAAGCTTTAGAAATTGGAATACCAGCCACCATCATGAGAAATAAGGAGGAAAGCCTGGCATTAGACTGAAAACACTACTAAAATCGGAATGACTTAAACTGAGACTAAATTAGTATCACTTGATGAGGAGTAGAACATCTTAGTATTGGTCAATGGAGTTAAGAGTTTATTAATATAAGCTAATAAGAAGTGTCCCCTCAAATTACCACGTTGGGAAGAATATTTCTAAAGAGCAATAAAAAGGAGTAAAACATCCACTTGAACTGTAATGTACCCTGCAATTTCTCCCGAACCTCAAACTGTGATTATTTGACAAATATTGGATATATTGGAATACAATATCTTGTTTTCACTCTTTTGTATGTGAGCAGAAATCTTTATGTGACATCTGATGTGTGCAAAACACCATCATGTGAATTAAGGAGAGCCTGTCATTAGACTGAAAACTACTAATATTGGGATGACTTAAACTGAGACAACGTTAGCACCACTTGATAAGGAGTAGAACATCCTAGTATTTGTCAATGAAGTTAAAAGAGTGTATTAATATAAACTAAGAAGAAGTGTCCCCTCAAAATACCACATTGAGAAGAATATTTCTAAGGAGCAATAGAAATGACTAAAACATCCTCTAGAACTGTATGTACCCTGTAATTCCTCCCGAGCCTCAAACTGACTCCATTTTGATAGTCAAATGGAAAAGCAGAAGGTTAGGAGTAAGAAAGTCTTTAATCAAGAAAATGAATACAGTACACCTAGTAAGTTTTGACCATAAGGAAGCTATCATCCAAGTCAGGTGAGCAGTACAGTAAAGCCATTATAGGAGGCATAGTATAACAAAAGTCGCAGTCATTATGACATTTTTAAAGAGAATATGGTGGAATTGTGGCAGTGCTTGAAACATCACTGTAGACATGCATTTAAGCACATAGGAAAACATTTTTACATATTAGTGCACCAAATTATGAAGCATTGAACCCCAGAATCTTGGCAGGTTACATGAGCAATACTGTACTATAAATCTTGAAGTAGAGAAATTGCTTTGTGGATTCTAAAAGTGTTTGCTTATGGGCACAGTTGCTGTGAAGAAGCTGAAATCAACATACCATTGATAGCGCTACTATTGATAACATGAATACTTCATGGGATTATTATTGGTGTGTTCTGTATTTTATTATTTCTGATGATCCAATGTATACATACGTTGTTGTTGCCCATTTATTCTCGGTGGTATTTTTTTTTTAAATATAACTTTGACACTGGGACAGGCAAGAAAATTTTCCTAATCAAGCCTGGGCACAAAGAAAACATTAAAACGAAGAAAAAGTAGAAAGTTAAGGATAGGCAGAAATAAGGGAATGACAGACAATAGGAAAAGGACAGGCTTAAAGAATAGGCGAAATATTGAGAAACTTGAGATATGCAGAATTAGGCCATGAGATGACAATAGATCTGATTTTGAAGGAAGATAGTTTATAAATGTTAGGAAAGACAGAAGGAGGAAGAGAGTTTCAAAGTCAGGAGGTGGTTGGGAAGAAACGGTCACTGCACCGACCAATCCGCTAGCTACAAATCTCCGCACAGTACCTGTGAAACGAGGCCATTTGGCTAGTCCTACATGGCCACGGCAGTGGGGGAGGAAATCAACTCGTCAACTCATCAGAGCATCGATGGAACTGGTAGCAATAGAAAAGAAAAAGGGATTATACCTTACGGCAAAGAGAAAGAGAATCCAGATTAAAAGTAAGAGAAGGGTCATTGATGAGACTGATTAAACTAGATTCAAGCCTATCAAGGAGATAAGTGTAAGAAGAAGCACCCCAGATGTGCCAGCAGTTTTCTAAACAGGGACGGATAAGACCTTTATTAATTTTCAGTAACTGGAAAGAGGAAAATTAATGACATAAACGAAACAGAACTCCCAGTTTTTTAGATGCAGAATTAGAAATTTTAATTATATGACTCCCCCCAAGAAATGTTAGAGCTATCTGGATTTTTAGTATAATAATAAAATTAAGAGGGTAATTTCGTTCATTTCAAAGACAATAGGGCTATCAGGAAGAGAAACAGATATAGAAATAACCAGAAACTGTCTTGAAGGCATTAGATTTAGCTACATTCTGGGTGCCCCACTCAGATACCCTCTGCAAATTGGGTGTGATAATAGCAGAAAGAGTGGTACGAGACTGAGTATGTGTAGCAGATGAGGGATGTTTAGAGAAGACAGAGGAAAAATTAAGGGTAGAATCATCGGCAAAGGCATTAAGAAGAGAGGATGATAAGGACTAAAGAAGATCGTTGATGAAGAAAAGGAACTTCATCAATGAAAGAACAGAGACCTGTGGAACATCACTGGTAACAGTGAATGAGCTAGATGTTGCTCCGTCAACAACAACATATAAAATGGTCAGAAAGGAAACTGGAAAGGAGAGAACAGAGAGAAGGGGTAAAGCCATAAACAGGAAGTTTGGCCAGCAGACCCTTGTGCGAGACTAAAATCCTTAGAGATAACAAGGGCAAGGAAAAAGGATTCCCCATAGTTCCTCACAGAAGATGTCCATACATGAGTAAGATAGGGCAGGAGGTCACCAGTGGATCTTACTTTGCGGAAGCCATACTGGTGATCAGAGATAAGCGAGTTATTCCAAGAAGTAACAGTTGACCAAAGTTTCAAATACAGTAGTAATAGCAGAGGTTAGGACAATAGGCCGGTAGATGGAAAGAATAGGGCGGTTACCCTTTTCAAGAACAGGTTGAACTAGAGCATGCTTCCAAAATGGATAGATACTGGTTGAGAGAATGATGCAAAAATACATAAAAGCACTGGAGCCAGTTCATCTGCAAACCCCTTAAGGAAGCTTGCATGGAAACCATCATGTCCGGATGCCTTGTTTGTTTATTGAGAGCAAAGAACCTTATGAATTATGCGTGGAGAAAGAATAAAGGAGGGCATAAGATTAGGGAGGGTTAAAGTACGAAGAATAGGTCCGCTGGAATCGCTTAAGGAAAAGGTGGCAGAAAAATGAGAGAAAGGAGAGTGGCTTTGTCAGTGGGAGAGCAAGCTGTAGACCATCTGAACGAGTGAGAGGGGGAAATCTTGAATTACAGAAGTTTTTGGAGAGGTTACTGGCTAAGGACCAGAAACATCAGTAGGAGAAGAGTTAAGGTCATCAACTTTCCTTCATAAAAAGGAAGCTTTTGACTTTTGAATCTGAGCAGTGCAACAATTCCTAGCAGATATAAAAGCAGAGTAGTCATCCCATAGGAAAAGAGAAAGTTATGGAAATCATCGCGTTGTATACGCTCAGAGTGCCAAAGGCAGCGTTAAGCAGGAGGAATTGATGGAGAGGGAGAGAAAATGGGAGAGATTGATATCAAAGTGAGATCAGATTTACCAAGAGGGGAAAGTACAGAATATGAGTAGAAATAGGTGAAGAGTCTTAGCTTCATGTTGGGAATACTGGTGTACATTGAGGTCCCCAATATAGAGAATTTTATCATGTGGGTGAGAAGATAATAAGGACTCAAGACAAGAGGACAGATATTCAAAGAAAAACACAATGTCACTAAAGTTAAGAGAGCATAAGCAAAGAAATGTAGTGATAGTGGAGAGAGAGATCTTTAGCCATAGAGCATCAAAGTCAGGAGATTCAAGGTCTATGAGCCATGCAATAGGAGTGTTAGTGTTGCAGTAGGCACAAACCCCACCTTTGTAATGGAAACGAGCATACAGGTTATAGTGAACGATTTGAATTGGGTCAAGGGAAGCATGGCTAGACAGCTGGGTATCAGAGAGAAGGAGGAGGTTAGGGAGGGATGTACCCAAGTGCACTTCCACAAATGAAAGATTGGAGTTCAGACCACGAATGTTAGAACAGTGAAGAGTGAAAGAAGCAGATCTATCTGGAGGTGCAAGGTTAAGGGCAGAACCATTACTACTACCAAGCGTGTCTACCCTCTTGTCTAGAGTGGAGTTAACAAGATGCTTGGAGATTTTTAGCACCTCTCTATGCTGGATACTTGGGGCCATAAACTGGTGACCTTCCATAAATATAGTGAAAATGGGAAAAAACACATAAACCTACTGCAATATTTAGTGCTATTATACCTAAAGTTAGATGTTAATCATATGCAGTGAGTACTAGAACATCAATATCAAAAGAAAGCAAGTATTCTTACTAGCCTGTCAGAATGGAAAATATCACAGGATGATTTATTTTTGTGTTTTTAAACAATATTTTGGCAATATATTCATTGGAAGATTGTTATTAATATTCAATAGTTCCTAGTTTGTCAGTTGCATCCTTTTACACACCTTCCTTGGATGCATCAAAATAATAAGTATACTGTATTGCTTATGTCTCGGTCATATCAGCAATGAATGTAAACTTGTTTTTGTGTACGTGTGTATGCCACATCAGAGTTATCAAAGATGTTATGGATGTTTCTGTTAATGGGGGATCTACCAGTGAAGTTCTCCTATTGAAGTTTTACATTATATATATAATATATATATATATATATATATATATATATATATATATAATATATATATATATATATATATATATATATATATATATATATATATATATATATATATATATATATATATATATATATATATATATATATATAAAGGGGATCCTCGACTTACGTCTGAGTTCTGTTCCACAAAATGTGATATAACCAGATTTTCAGCATAAGTTGGAACACACCTTAATAAGCACCTTTGTCACCTACCTATGCTAATGCAGCAGTAAAGTTTCTCCCTTTCCCAAGCATTTCACTATCTCTAAATTCACATCCATGGTGATGACTTAACTTTTCTTCAAAGCACTGCCATCAGAAGAATTAGCTTTACACTTGGGACACATAATACAGGCCAAAAATTATCAAAAAAGAAGCAAAATACTTTATGAAATGTGCATTGTAGCCACAAAACATCATAACTCGAAGACATCGTAAATTGAGGACCCCATATATATATATATATATATATATATATATATATATATATATATATATATATATATATATATATATATATATATATATATATATATATATATATATATATATACAGTGTTACCCCGGTTATTCGCGTTTCTTGGTTTGCGTTCTCACTGTATCGCGTTTTTTTTTTTTTGTGTGTGTGTGTGTGTGTGATTACCTAATTGTGTGTGTGTGTGTGATCATTGTGACACCAGGATGGGCCAAAAAATGATAAAATTAAGCAGACTTTATCAGGTTGTAAAGAGAAACAGAGATGGAGAGTGTAATGACCTGTCAGATGTGAAGGGATTATAAAAGATGTGTAATGAATATCCAGCTCTCTGCTGGGTTTTAATATACCTCTGCATTACTTTCATGATGTCTATTCCAATAATTCTGCTTAAATCTTATTATTATTATTATTATTATTATTATTATTATTATTATAATTATTATTATTATTATTATTATCATTGGCAACAATAATTTTCCTTTGATGATGATTGTGGAGATTATTATCATCATCATCATCATTATTATTATTATTAAGGGCTCATCATTGTTTGTACATCTGTTGGTTTATTTACTTTCTTTATAACTGTGTAAAGTGCCCCTCCCTAGTTGGCTGGGACAAAGAGAGTGTGGGGGGTTGGGTAGAATAGAATGTTGGGAGAGAGAGAGAGAGAGAGAGAATCTTCAAGTAACTCTTGTTCATTCAACCAAACCTACATTATTTATAGTAAAAATAAGGGTTTAATTACGAATCCGTAGTAATAATGATGATAATAATAATAAGAATAATAATAATAATAATAATAATAATGATAATAATAATAATAATCTCCCCAATCATCATCAAAGGAAAATTATTGTTGCCAATAATAATAAGATCTAAGGAAAAGTTTTAGGATAGACATCATGAAGGTAATGCAGAGGTATAGTAAACCCAGCAGAGAGTTGGATATTCATTACACATCTTTTATAATCCCTTCACATCTGACAGGTCATCACACTCCATCTCTGTTTCTCTTTACGGCCTGATAAAGGCCGTTTTATTTTATAATTTTTGGCCTGTCCTGGTGTCATAATCATCTTTAAAATTATTATTATTATTTTTATTTTATTTTATTTTATTTTATTATTATTATTTTTTTTAAAGGCTGATCCTACTTCGCGATTTTCCTGGTTCGCGCCGGGTCCCGGAACCGAACTACCGCGATAAGGGAGGCAACACTGTATATATATATATATATATATATATATATATATATATATATATATATATATATATATATATATATATATATTTATACATTGTGTGTGTGTATACTGTATTACTAATGTTTTAACACTGTTTTCGATAGTGTGAGGCTTTGCCTAGCATAATAAAATTATTTGTGGTGTATTTTAATGCATATGTGATATTCATACATGTAATGGATAAGAGCACTTGTATATATCTTTTACATAATACTCATTGCATAAAAGTTGATTGAATACAGCCTTAAGTGCTATGTTACTTAACATCTGGATCTTTACTTTTGTCAAAGTCTGAACTCTTTTGCTATTTATTCTTACTTAAGTGGTGCTATTACTTGTAAAATATAATATCTTTTAATTTATATTAATTGGAAAGCTTCTGTTGAACAGTAGATTAGGCTTGTTAATAGAGGTGAATGTTATGTTGCTGTATTTAGAGTTTTCAGAAAATTTGTTCCCTATCTAATTTTAGAAGAGAGAATCTTTCTCAGTTGTCAAAAGGTAGATAAAGCCATTTGATGCAAAATATCCAATGAAAATAATATAAAAAGTGTAACGGTATATGTTACCCAGCAACATGGGAATGGATAGCTTATTTTGTCTTTTCTCTGGCACCTAGCTGAAAGAGCAATCTTGCATACCCCACCTGTTGTACCCTGTGTCTCACGCTTATGAGTTTACATTGGAGATGGGTGATTTTTTCTTATTAGTCTAATAACTGCACATGGGGACATGTAAGTGCTGGCACACCCTATGATATACAAATGTTTACTTTCATCATATATATGACCATATGTATAATAACTTTTGATAATTTGTTATGATTTTACCTCAACAATGGCACTTCTCTGAATGAGTTACTTTATGTACTCCACTGGGTGTAATGTGTGCCTTGGGCCTATGAGATTATTTGGGAAGAATGATGGTTTTGCATAAACATAAGCACGTTGCTGTTAGAATAACCTAGCGTGCTTCACAGGTCATATCCTGTGTCTCGATTTGTTCAGTTTCATCATCCTACAATGCTGTTAAAATCATGCCAAGCCATTGAAAAGATCTCTATTGAAAAAATTTAACTATGCCTAAGGTGGATAATTTTTTATATAAAATGGCAGCAATTTTCCTTGTAAAGGGGATGATGGAGCTAGAGCACACTCATTCACGAGAAACTGGAATACCTCAGTCACTCATTTTAGCTTCTTGGCCATGAAGGGCTACCTTACTTCCCCCATCCACCCTGCTTTGGTCATCCGCAGTTGGAGGTAATACGAAATACAGTATTACCAAATCAGCTTCTGCTTTCAGGCCTCACAGTGGAAGTTCATTGCTCATTTACCATATGGGTAACATAAGCTGGGTGAAGGGAAAATGTAGTAGCCCTGTATTCCCTTGGAGCAAAAAGGGGTGTTCTAGGTATATTAGCTTCTGGTAAGTGTGTTCTTTGACTCGGCTGCCCTTCTTACAAGGGGGATTGCTGCTAATGTTTATATATATGTACAAGTTCTAGAGTCCTTTTTCAGCAAGTGTAAGTTGCATACTTTCTGTAATGTATACTTATATAGAACAGACATGCAAGAATATCTTTGATAAGTCCTGAATACCTTGATCATTATTATTAAGAACATGCTTTTTCATGATAGTGGTTTAAATATGAATGCTTTGTCGAAGTATCATTCCATTTGCTACTGTCACAGTTATATTCCTGAGGAAACCGGAGTATTTATTACTTGTGATAAAACTTACTTATTATCTAGCTTTACTTTAGGATACTTGATCATAAAGGTCTATGGTATATATCTCTTAAGAACGCTGCTATTAAGTGAGAAATAAACGTATTGTAGATTTCATTTATGTTCTGCTATGCATATTTCACATAAGCACGTTGCTGTTAGAATAACCTAGCGTGCTTCACAGGTCATATTTCGAAAACTTTTAGTACTGAATAGTTCACTATATGTAGTCTTACTTCTGAAATTAATTCATTGTTAAAATGCAGTATCAGCTACGCTGAGAACATTACACATTTATCCATATACAGTACTGTAGTATGTAAAATGAAAAGACTATTTAAATATCTAATTAAATTAATAACTTTCAAACGATAATTGTAGCATAATATCATTATATGCTTAAGAAGTTTTTTTTTTTTATGAGAGAAATTTGTTGATTTTTTTGTGCTGATCTTTCTGCTCAAGGTAGACACCTATAAAAGATTTTTTTCGAGAACAAAGCTTCATGTGAGGCTAGAAGTTATGAATTACACTTACATTTTACTGTAATGTGATATGGCATAAAATAGTAAGTAATAGAGAAAACATAATTGATGTTAAACATATACCATTAGATTAAATGAAAGTAGTGATAGCATTAAATAGAAGTATCTCACTTATGAGAGTAATTCACTCTGTATCAGTTATTGAGTGCATTCAGTACTTCATTGAAACTGTACCATTGCATTAGGAACTGCAAATAATGCATGATGCTCAGTATTGATGTTTAGATCAGTCACCCATCTGGTGACTGTAGTTGGTTTGTGTATCCGGACTTTTTTATGCATTGTAAGCTCTGTTTGGATATTACTCTTCTATCTTTTATACATTCGTTAGAAGATGATTCCCTTGCAGGTCTTTTGCTTTGGAAATCTCATCATAATCCATAGTCAATCATTTTTGTTGTTTGGATGTAGTAATGTTGTTCAAAGACAGAGTATTGTGTCGTGTTTCTATCAGTGCACAGAAATTTTGTATCATTTAAACTGAGTAAGTTGTAATTTGTATTTAAAAAGTCTTATATTTTAAATTTTCCTTTCTTTATTGTTTAATGATAATATATTTCTCATGTACAGCAGCTTATAGAGTTCAGTGATTCGTGTTCACTTATAAATAGGCAAGAAATAAAAGCTACATTTTTCAAATAAATCATGTTAATGCAAGTCTGTTTTATTGTTAATGAAGGGGGATGCGTTTTCGAAGAAGGATGTATAATTTCTGACTTTCGTCATGTGAAGCAGTATAATAGTAATTTTACATATATAAAAAAAACTGCTTCATCTTTCTGAAGCTGTAAAAAGTATACAAGGGAAACCTTGTTTTTAATCTCTTCCACACTCAATGTGCAGAAACTGAGAATTTGAAAGTAAAGATGCCAAACAGTCCAGACACTGAATTCATCACTTGTGCAAAGGTAAAGGAAGTTTTCCTCCTTTAAATGAGAAATTGTCACAAAACCAAAGTCAATTCTCAGCGGTAACAGTGGATTTCATGGACTTTGGAATTGCGTGAAAAGTAGTATTGATGAACAAACTTCCGATTCAGAGTATCCCCTCAACGCTCATTGATTTCTTGAACTACATTTGCATTACTTCCTCTTTGCTTTCTGTACGGTTCTACAATGATGTGTATGCTTTCCTAGGAATTTTTTTTTATGGTGCATTGGAGCCAAAGGTCATGTGGCCTATGTCATCCATCAATGGGTATTGAAGATACCTCCAGCTTCCATGGTCTCACGGTAGTAATTTTTTGCGAATTTGGTCAACAACATGAATAGCTTCACTGTCTCCAACCTTGAAAGCAATAGGGACAAACCAGTCAGGAAACTTCTATCAGCAAGACAGTGAAAATGAAAATTAAAAAATAATAAAAATGTACAATGCACGGCTTTCTCCCTAGCAAATGATCATGTACCACCTTGTACTAGACCTTCCATAGAGGCCTACAAAGTCTATACCATCAAGAAAGCAATAAATCCACCCTCAGAGAGCTGAGGTTTTAGAACAGCCACCAAGTCTTGATTGATTTCTGTGATGTAATAAAGGATTTAGTAACCATTTGAAGTAGTGCTGTGTATCACTTTTTAGACACTTGGACATGTTGACATTGTATTAGTCAGATGGTCATTTCAGGTGTAGCTTGCCTTGGTTAATTTCAACAAATTGTACAAGATTTCTTTTAGATATTTTCACTCGAAGCCTCATTGGCTTGAATAATAGTGGATTTGTGTTGAGCTTCGGCCATGAAAGAAACCTATTGCAGATATTGTATTTAATTGTATGGGCAAGACAGTTAAATATGTAATGGATGTAAAGTGCTCTCTTTAATTGAAAACCCTATCAATAGCAAAAGTGTACTAATAAATGTCATATCTCTTGAAGGAGAAATGAAAGTTTTTTTGCATGTCGAGATAGACAATGCTGGCCAATTTTAATTTGCATAATCTAATTACAGTTGAAAAGTAACTACTTACCACACTGATGTCTTGTTTGCAATACAGTATTTGTTTATCATTTAACTACATGAACCAGTACACAAGTTAATAAGATGGAAAAGTAGTTGTAGGTAAACAATTTATGATTTTTGTGCAAACAAGACTTTCCACTTAAGAGTTAAAATATTTAGAGTTTTTCAATGGTTTTGCACAGTCAGAATTAGTCCCCATTCGAAAGGACAGCTCCAACAGACATGTTGGAGCTGGAGAATTAAGACTTTATGTTCTTCCTAAAGCCCCGTGGTGGGACTGAACTTCGGTAATTACCTCCTAACTCACGCAGTCTATCACTGAGCTACCGGGGCACTTCAAACACTCAGATATCCGATCTAAACATATTCTTAATGGAGTGAGTAACACCTATAGTAAACATGCCAACATGTAGCTTTATTTCTTACTGCCATTTTATTTACTTATTAAAATGTCACTACTATCTGTCTGTAATAAGAAATAGGTCTTTTCATAAACACTTTTGTGATGGAAAACACCTACTTTAATTTTATTTCATTCTTCTGTAAATAAAAAAAAAATGATATGTTAATTATTTAAAATTAGAGGAAAAACTGTTTGTGCTATATTTGTTTATGTTTTACCTGACAGACTATCCACGAGTATGCATACTGTATATACTTAACTACTGTGTGTGAACGTATAATTTAATTTTCTTTTTTACAAACTGTCCTCCATTAAGATATATTGATCTTGAATGAGTATATATGCACGAGTTAATGTGTCAGAATTAGTCCTCATTTTGTTGGAGGTAGACACAGACATGTTGGAGCTTTAGAATTAAGGTTAGATGTCTTTCATCAAGCCCTGCAGTAGAATTGGACCTGCATTGGTTGCTTCCCAACTCATGTACTCTACACTGCTCAGATCAAGTATAGATAACAACTCCCAGTACATTAAATAATACTGTAACTTGTTAGGTTAGGTTACGTTACATCAGGCATTAACCTAACCTAATCTTACCTAACTTAACCTAGCAATTTACAGGGCTATTTAATGTACTGGGGAGTCATTATCTTTACTAGAACCCAATGAGCTACCCCGGCCCCAAGACCGTGAAGAGAGTAAAAGATGAAAATTATGGTAGAGAGCAACTGGGAGACCTAAATATTCTGCATGAGTGGTCACACAAATGGTTAATGAGATTCTTTGCTTCAAAATGTAATGAAAATGAAAAAGTGTGCAAGAATGACCATGCTTGGGGTATACAGAGGCAATAGAGAAACTTGGACATCTGTTAACGAAAATATAGTTATGGGTGAATGTATTAGAAGATATTTCTCAAGAAATATATTTAAATACATTTGAATGGTACAGTAAAAAGCAACATATGCTTTCTTAGCAGGTACCATGGCCTTAAAGCATATTTACTAAAGTTGGGCGTATTGTGTTGTAAATTGGCTAAGTTATTGTTAGATATTAGTTATTGCCTGTGTTTTTGGATTCATTAACGCTTTTGTTTTGGTTTTGGATATCGAGTATCAGGCAGCATGATCTGTCTATGTTTATCCGATAGAGTGGTAATGATGAGTCACAAGGTGATGGGAGTGGGGCGTGAAGGAGTTTAGGCACAGAGAAGAAGGCCGGTGTGTGTGAATTATTGGGAAGTTGTATTGTAGTCTGTCTGATGCTTTCCTGGCTTGAGTTGGTTTCGTAACTTACTCAGGTCAGTATTTTCTTGTTCATAGTGGACTCTAGGATGAAAAGTTTCTTATCTTTTATTTTTGAACCAGTTGCTAGGGTGAGTAGTGAAGTTTCTGTCCATTCAATTTTTTTATTTACAAGCTATCTATGCAATTGAATGTCATGGCAGTAAAGTGTAAATATCATACTGAGAGGCTAAAATCATACAGTAGGAAGGGATATGATTCATGGTTTAAGAATACTGTACAAAATTAGTGGCAATTTTGATGGATATTTAACATTTGTTTTGCTTTATAGTGTTTTTGGATGGGGATGCATTTGCACTTTATCTAGAGATGGGTGAAAGGAATCATTCAGATACTGATGAGATCAAGAGTAGACTGAAAGAAGCCTTTGCACAGGGTACGTTTGTTGCTTTTGGAAGGATTAAAAGGCTGCAGTGGTTAGAGAAACAAGTAGACGTATTTGCTAATGAAATAAGGAGGTTAGCTGGGTGGACTGAAGAAGGCTTGGAGAGAGCTGTAAAGTTAGGGTTTGTGACTGGATTCCTGAACCGAATATCAATGGCATTACAACATATAAATGTTATTGAGTAAATGGGTATGGATGATTTATTAGCTAGAGCTAGAGTCTTGACAATAGGAGGAGGCAAAGAGGTAGTTGCTGTATCTAGTAAAGGATTGACTGCAATGGAAAATTGGCCGACCCTGCAACACCAGCATGAAATGCTGAATGGCAGAAAGGAAGAGACATGTAGTTTTATGGGCCGATGTTTCAAATGTGGAGCTCCACTCATGGCAAGGGAGTGTAAGGAGCCAAAACCAGACATCATTTGCTACCGACATGGAAAACTGGGACATATAGCTAACCGCTGTAATCAGGGAAACGACCAAGGGGGGACTTTTATTAATGGAAGAGTGAAGCTTGAGAAGAGTGAAGTCTGATCTAGCATTGACAGGGAGGAGGCTCGATGCATGGTGGCAGTGGGAAAAGATTAGGGAATTGGCAAGGCAAAAGAGGCTGTTGAAACAAAGTTTGCATGGGTGGAAGAGAATAACCTTGGTAAGTGGGACTATAGGGTGAAGCACCTCCATTCACTTTGCCCGATCCGGGAGAAAGTTGATTCATATAAGGATGTGGTAAAGAAAAGTGTTAAGAAAGGGGCTGCATCATTAAAATTTGAGAACAAGGATTTTGTTGCGGTAACTGATGATAAAAATTGGGTGGTAGAGTGGTTTTTGGAAGGGGATTTGCCAGTGTGGAGAAACCTTATTGGTTGGTATGAGTATACTGTATGCAAAAAAGTGAAAGATGTTGACAAAGAAGTGAAGCACTGGATTCATTAGAGTATCTTAAAGCCTTGGGAAGAGGAGGTAGAAATATGAATGTTGCCATTAATGGCAGTAATTAAGCCGACAATAGACAAGGTTCTACCTGTGTTGGATTTTCACGAGCTTAATACATACGTGAGGTGCAATAGTGGTGCAATTTCACTGATGTATGTGGCAAAACACTAAGAGGATGGCTGCAGTTGAGTGGGGCTTCAACTTTTGTGGATTTAGAGTCAGCCTATCTTCAAATTCACGTAGCAGAGAAGTTGTAGAAATAACAGCTAGTGAAATACGGGGGAAAAATCTATTGTTTATCTAGGTTGGGTTTTGGATGTGTTATGCACCCAGAATTATGACAGTGATCCTCAAGAGAGTCTCGAGGAAAGAGAAAATTATAGAGGAGGCTACTAATTCAAGGGGTCCCCGTTTTACATCATTCGAAATTACTTTGTTCTGCTGTTATGTCAGAGGCCATTAAATTGTTAATAAATCAGTTTTTCGACCTACCTGGTTTGTGCGGTAAATTCAAACTTTGTGTGCTGAACAGTTTGTGAGCCTGGCAGATGAATACACACGTAGCAGCACTGTTCTGTATGTATATATCAAGTTAATGGTTTTATTTATTTATTTGTTTATGTATTTTTCTTTGAAGGAATTAGACTCAATGTATTCACAAAATTCCCAAATACATAGCCATAAGTACGATCTTTATGTGAAAAAGTTTGTTGAAGTTAGTGAAAAAATAGTCACACAGCATTGTTGTATACACATATATCAAATTAATGGTTTTATTTATTTATTTGTTTATGCGTTCGGTTATTTGAAGGAATTTGATTAAATTTTTTTATAAAATTACCAAATACATAGCCATAAATACGATCTTTATGTGAAAAAGTTAGTTGAGGTTGGCAAAAGAATAGTCACACGGCATTGTTGTATACGTGTATGCTGTATCAAGTTAATGGTTTTATTTATTTATTTGTTTATGTATTTGGTTAATTGAAGGAATTACTTAATTTATTCACAAAATTACCAAATACAAAGCCGTAATACGATCTTTATGCAAAAAAGTTTGTTGAGGTTGGCGGAAAAATAGTCACACGACATTGTTGCATGTGTATATATCAACTTAATTGTTTTATTTATTTATTTATGTACTTGGTTATTTGAAGGATTTTAATTTAAGTTATTTATAAAATTACCAAATATATATTTTGGAGAAAGTGAAAAACCAAAAGGACAACACAATAAGAACGTAGTTTTAAGAGAAGCATCGTTGTAAATGCATTACTTAACCTCCCGTCTGCCATATTGTTTATCGTGCTCATTTGCTGTGATTAAATAATTGCAACATGATTAGTAACAAAATGTTATTAGTGCTTTGATTGGATGACCACCATCAGCGCCACATCCCAGTGAGCCTTCTGTTGATTCAGGAGAGTACAAATAGATTGTTTAATGCCGTGAAAATTGGAAAGAGGGGAAGAAGAAATGCCGCCACTGGTTTTTGTGCTCATTCGCTGGTGTTAAGCCGTTCGACCCTAAGTTGGATATGGGGGCTGAAATTATCCCGTTATCCAGATGCAAGCCAACCACTGTAGTAAAGGTAAGCAATACTTTTTAGTGTATTTTTACTATTTTTATATATTAGATTAAGAACTTGGATTATTTTTCTGTTTTAGAGTATTTATTTTAATCATTGGTGTGGGACGTAGGTTTGAATTTAGGTGTTTTCCGACTTACATGAAAATCCGCTTTAAGTCAGCTGTCAGAAACAGAATCCTGACCTAAAATGAGGACCCCCTATATTGATGATATATTTGTGGCTGAAATTGAGGTAACATCATCTGAAGTAGTAGGGCATTTGGCCAGGTTTGGGCTGGTTACTAAGCAACCAGAACCAATGAATGGAGGGACAGTGTTGGGCCTAAAGTCGGAGAGAGATGGAAAGGGTGAGCTTATTTTAAGAAGAGGTAATGAGACTCCAGACGTAAAGGAGAAGAAGAGTAGGATGGAGCTTTTTTCTGTGTATGGAAATTTAGTGGGCCACTATGCTGTCACGAGATGGCTTTTGGTGGCTTGCAGTTACGTAAAGTGATGAGCAGAAGGTATAAGTTAGGAGGATGAGGTTAGAAGGAAAACAGTGATGATGATTCGAGATGTTGTGGAAAGAGTAAAAAGTGAAGATCCGGTAAAAGGGAGGTGGTATGCTCCAAAATCGGAGAGGGAGGTTGTATGGCATGATGCAAGTAGTATAGTGACAGGCAGGATGTTAGAAATGGGTGGCATCTTAGTCAAGGACAGAGCATGGCTGAGGAAGAAAAATAATTATAATCATAGTAATGTGTCAGACCTGGATGCTGTGTTGAAAGGATTTAATTTAGCTTTAAAGTGGAACTTGCGAGAGGTTAAAATTAGAATTGATTCAGCTACAATGTTGGGATGGATCAACTCCATTTTGACTAATGAGAACAGAGTCCGTACAAAGGGAGAGCACTGTAAAGCGCCACCTTGGGATATTGAGGGAACTGATCGACGAGTTTGGGTTGAGGTTGAATTTAATCTTTGTTCTATTAGGACAGAACAAGGCCAATGTTCTAACCAGAGTGAAGAGGACTTTCCTTGGGATACAG
The DNA here is from genome assembly GCA_037179515.1 of Halocaridina rubra. Taxonomy (NCBI): domain Eukaryota; kingdom Metazoa; phylum Arthropoda; class Malacostraca; order Decapoda; family Atyidae; genus Halocaridina; species Halocaridina rubra. The sequence goes on from JAXCGZ010021363.1 coordinate 18,288, forward strand.
AGAAGAGGAAAGAAGATAAGGCTAAAATTTGGTGCACGGGATCTCCAGGTGTGAGGGAGTTGCATCAAATGCACCACACAGGGGTTGATAGGACACTGTTTGTGGCTAGAAAAATTGATCTTACAGTGACGAGGAATGAAGTTCGGCAAGTGGTGAGAAGTTGCATCCAGTGTCAATAGACCCTGCACAAAGATCACATGTGATGGGGAATATTAGAGTGGAGAATGACTGGACAAGAATGGCAATTGACGAGTCACTATCAGCAAAGGAGATATTTATCTATGTTAGATTGAAGTCCTGGTCGATTCACAATCTGGAGAGAGTTGAAGATAGAGAGTGAGGAGGAGATTGCGACTATGATGAATGAGGTCTTACTAGAGAGGGGTCCAGTTGATGAGGAATTGAGGATAACAGTGTAAGGCCTGACAGCCTTATTCTTCGTTAAGTCTAAGCCCAAGAAGGATAAGGAGAATCTGAATATTCTATTTTAAAGTTTTATTAATATCCAACTAATGATTCCTTTCTAGAGCTGATAAGATGAAAGTGTATTTTAGAGCTGATAAGATGAAAGTGTATTCTAGAGCATACAATACTGGAGTCCTCTATATCAGATGATACAGGAGTCTCTCTCTTGTTTTACTGTAGGAAAAAAGTAAACTCCCTCTAGCAAGGAGTGTGAAGTTCAGGCGGACAAAACTCATTGTTCGTGTTTATTGAAAATTGGTCAGTTAAGTATAATTGGGAAATTAAGGCTAAAAAACCCTTGCAGGTTGGTATTACAGAGGAGTTGTAACAATAGCAGTAATATATACATCCTCCAAAATAAATTCATAAGCAAAACTTAAATATATAATGTCATTATAATTAGCAAGCAAATTATAATTAAACAGAGAATCTTTAGCATCTACAATGTCTTAAAGTAAAGAAATCAGTAAACTCTTATTCAAAATTTTGCCTCATTACAAAAGCACTTCTTTCCAGTCACAGGCTGTCAGAGATATGTTGCAGAGATGGAGTATAAATCCCTTCTTCAGAACATTTTATTATCCTAGTGGAAATGGGATTATGGAGAGACACCATCGAACCATTAAGGCAATGACAAAAGGCTCTTGTAACACCTGCAGAAGCAGTATTATGGTATAATATGTTGCCTAGGTCAGGACAAGATGAGAAAACAGTGCCTCAAAGAGCAGTATATCAGTATGAGTGGCAACATCCTAGTGTAGTGCCAATGGTTATTAGGAAGGGGTAATGTGTATGCTAATGGGAGATGAAGTTTGGGTGAAGCTTCCTGATGGGAAGTGCACATCTCAGTGGAGAAGAAGGATCGTCACAGACGTGCCTTCCTAGAATAACATTTCTGTAAACGGAATGCTGCGACACAATTTGCATCTGCAACGGGTGATGGATAGTGTGAAAAGTGAGGTAGGAGAGGATGGTGAGGTAGTACTATGATGATTGCAGCGAGAGGGATGGGCACCAGGGTGGATGAGAGATTATTTCGTGGGAGACTTTAGCGATGAAGATTAGACTGATCTAGAGATCAAGGAGGGGTAAATTAGCTTAGTTGTTGTTAGATATTAATTATTGCCTGTGATTTTGGGGTCTTTAATGCATATGTTTTGTTTTTTTATATCAATGGGTGTAGGGCAGTAATCTATCTCCATATTTATGTGATAGAGTGGCAAGGATGAGTCATGAGGTGATGAGTGTGGGAGCGCAGGGAAGAAGGCCGATGTGTGTAAATTATTGGGAAGTTGTGTAGTATTGTCTGATGTTTTCCTGGTTTTAGTTAGTTTCTTCGGTTACTGAGATCAGTTTTTTCTTGTTCATAGTAGACTGTAGGCTATAAAGCTTCATATCTATTATTTCTGAAGCAAATGCCAGGGTGAGTAGTGAAGTTTATGTCCGTTCATTTTTTGTTTTTATTTTACACATGCTAGAATATGCAGCATCCTCTGGAATCAACACTTGAAAAAAGAAAACATAGTTTAGAGACTGTTCAATATAATTTGGCGACTGTTTAAAAACGTCCTACAAAGCTAGTGAGAGAGATACGTGTCTCACTTATGACAAAAGGTTAAAGGAATTAGACTTACCTCTCGAAGCTAGATAAAGGAGATACAGTAACCTTTTAAAATCTCTCCCTGGTGCCGGCAGATCTTAGTTTGAAGTTTAAGAAAATTCCTTTGCAGAATGTAAGGAAGTACTGTTATAATGTAAGAATGGTTGATGATTGGAATTCTCTAAGCAAGGAAAACGTTAAATGCATACAGGTACGACACCCTGTATTTTTAGAATATTTATATATATATACATTTTAAATTTTTATTAATTAAACTCTACGAAAATCCTATCAAACTAGCTCAAGTTGTTGTCACTTTAACGAGGTTGAGGCATGTGTTTAGCGGGGGGCGGGGGTTATAGGAATGAACGAGAGTCTTGTCTATGTATTACTCGGTGGGACGGTCCCTTAGGAGGAAGTTTTGTGGGTTGGAGAAGTTTTGGTAGGAGAGTCTCGTGCCCATAGCCCTGGGCCACCATGCTGAGAAACTTGAATTCATTACTCACTGTACTCAGTCCTCTTTTGGCTATAGTGAGGTGAGGATGTAGGCTCTCGGTGTGGAATGTGTTATCGTGAAGACCCAAGTTGATGTTGTTTACCGGATTGTGTCGGTGATTTACAAATATTTAAAGGATGTAATTGACGTCTGTGATGTATGATGCATTGAGTGATGTAATGTGAATTTTGTGCTCGTTTTGGGAAAAGTGGCCAAAACTTTGGGGCGAAGACATGAAACCTTAAAATTTGTTTCCCATGTTGACAGAATCTCTGTGGTGAACCCAACCTCCTCTTTCCTCCAATCGCGCGGTAAATGTAAGTTCAAAGTAAATGTGTGTTTTTTATAATAAAGATATAAGGGAGAGATTGATATTAAGGAAAATTCAGAAAAATATACAAGCAGTAGTCCGTAAACTCCTTAGGTTGCACAATACTATTAGTTAGACGTTATTCCCTAGCCATGATTCTTTGTTTGGAAGTTAACCATCTGAAGATGAGCTTATCTTTGCAAAATTTTAAGAAAGCTTTTACGTTTGACAATCTTTCCTAGTGATGAAAAAGTCCCATCTCCCACCCCACCCCATAGGAACAGTGTATAAAGCCATATTAAGTCTTATTTTATTATGTCGAGGCGCCATTAACAAATATAAATTCCTAATAGCATTGGATATTATTAATTAAATCTTGATGGATAAACGTAATGAATACTTTTCCGATCATATTTTCTGTACTTTTATAATTTTATTTACTTTAGATATGAGGCCCTCTTCTTGCATATTGTTATTATTAGAAAACCAGTGACAACTTCAATAATGGAAATATAATCCCACTGTAGCGTATTTTGTGTTTAAAAACTAAGTACAAATAATCTAAGCTTTCGCTTTCCACTGAAAGCATGATCAAGATTCTAATGCACTTGCTTGTTCAAGAGTTCTATTCCTATCATATAAGAATAGAACTCCAACAAGCAAATGCACTGGACTCTTGATAATGTGTTCAGAGGAAAGCGACCTCTTGATTTTTTGTATTTAGTTTTTAAACACAAATACCCTACTGTGGGCTCACATTATTATTATTATTATTATTATTATTATTAGCCGCAGTCAGCCTAGGACTGGCCAACCCATACCACAGGAAGTTAAATAACACAATTATTAACTTCCATTCCAGATTATTGAAGTAATTCCGGATATTAAACCCAAGTCCGTCGACATTTGTAGGTGAGGTATTCCATTGATACTGAAATTACAAGTAAAATGACTAACCTATCAATATTTTCACCGCGAGACAAAATGGGATTTTATCTTTTGTCCGTCGTTTCAGTAGATCCTGTAATATAGGTTGGCCTGCTATATAGGTTAAATGCGGCTATTAATAATACTAATAATAAAGGAGGGCCTCATATCCAAAGATTACATGGTTGTATTACTAAGGGGCTAATTTATGATTCATGACCATGGTAATGAACTGTTTAAGCCAACTTTATCCAACAAGATTTGAAAAATATCCAAAGATATTGCAAAGTAGTGTTTGTTGTTGTTGTCATAAATGGTGCCTTTACATAAAAAATCAACTTAAGTTGGCTTTAAGCATTTTCTTCTATGGGTGTCTGAAACGAATCTATTATTATTATTATTATTAGTATTATTATTATTATTATTAGTATTATTATTATTATTATTATTATTATTATTATTATTATATCTACGGCTCAGCGGCAATAATACGGTACCCGGTTATTAAGTTCAGCTTTGATACCAACTTTTTTTTTCTCTTCGTCCACCCAGTTGTAAATCGAGATGAAGTTCCTTTCTCCCCTATCGCCTTTCATGCCCCCCTCATGTTAATGTTCACTCTATCCGAAACATACGGGTTATACATATCCGGAAAATGTAGTAGTAATAATAATAATAGTTATAATAATAATAATAATAATAATTATTATTTTTTTTTTCGTATTTACAACTTTGTGTGTTGGCTAGTTTATTTTCGGCTAGAACATTTGTTTCATGACTCAAATAAATGTGAGATATTTTGAGTCATTCTTAATAATAATAAAAAAGAATAGTTTATCCCTATAAAGAACACTGCACATTCATTTTTATGAGTATGACAGTTTGATATTCAAAGAACATACCCTCATCGGGCCGGGTCACCAAGAAAATATAGAGAAATCAAAGAGAAACAGAGATGGAGAGCGTTGCGATTTGTCAGATGTGAACGAATAATGAACATTGGAAAAGAACCATAATTGAAAGAAAACTTCACACCGAGCTGTCCTGGCCAGTCCTATTTAAATCACAAAGGCCTTCAAATTGCAGTATAGCAACGGGCGACCATTGCCATGGGCCAACTTATTGGTTAATGGTATTTGTAAGATGAAAACCCATTCCTGGGGAGTACTTAACTACAGTAGTAATATTTACATCTTTAATATTCAGTAACCTGAAGGAAACAGCGTTAGCTCAATGGTAGAGCGCGCGTCAGGTCCCGGCGCTCCATAATAATAATAATAATAATAATAATAATAAGACTTTATTTCCAACATACATTGGGTATTCAAATATGGGTGTACTATTAAAATTTACAAGTAAAATCTTCCTTTAAGAGTAACTTCTTAAGATTATATTTAAAAGTATACACTGAACCAGCATTTTTTAGTTCTCTGGGAAGCTGATTATATAAATGAGGTCCACGAATGTTTATATCTCTTGAGCCAATATCAGTTTTAGACCTTCGTACTAATAAATCTTCCCCTTGACGGGTAGTTAACCCGGTAACTGAGCTTACTGTAGAGAAATTATACAAGCAATCAGGAAGATTGTTTCTTAGTATATTAAAAACAAAGGTACATATATCAAAAACATATTTATCTCTAATCTTTATCCATTCTAGATCTTTTAAAACAGGAGAGATGTGCTCGTATTTTCTTACATTGCCAACAGCCACTCGTGCTGCTGACGTAGGGGTTTTGCTCCTACGTTATATTATTATAATTATGGTAGCGTGGTTGGTGAAAATACGTAAGGATTTATATTCGTTTATTCTTATTTTAACATCTATGTACTCAGAGCTCCTATTACTACAGTTCCTGTTACGACTAATTCCTGAGTCCTACCCCCAAGAGGGGGAGGCTAACTCAGCTGTACTGTGTTAACTCTGCTGCTGGCAAGGCCCGGTCTCTAACTCTAACTCACTGTGCCTGCCCTGGGTGGTTCTTGAAATACCCCAAGGGCAGGGCGGGGCTTGACATCCAATCCTGCCAATGAAATCAAGTGACATCTAGTCCTGCAAATCAACGCCAGGTTCGAAGTGGAGTCCCTCCTATTTCCGGGGTCAGAGCGTGGCTATTGGGCATCTCTCCAGGGCATGTACATACATACGGGCCACATGTTTGTGTTTCTTGTGGTTTAGGAAATGGCTAACTTCCTGGCCTTTCCTCCCCTCTCCAGGTACTCGATGCCAGATCCTAAGTCTCATGGTTCCGGTCATATATCTCCTTGACACTTTCTACAAACATTGGCCGTACCGCAGAAAACAAGCCTCCCACATTAGTTCCAGGTGCCTAGCCATAAATCTTGGTGGTCCCATGGGAAACATGGTCTGCACCCAAAACTCAATAAAAGTGAGGGCATGTAATAAAATATCTGTGCCCTCGACCAACCGTTACCCCTCAAGATTTGTTACAAGTTTCAGATTCTGGCTTCAGCATGACGGAAGTCATACGACATCCCTCCCAACCAAAACTGAAATATCTCTTATTTTTGACTTCCGTCATGCTGAAGCCAGTCCGTCACTGCAAAGTTTTGTAACTTTTGTATTCTTTGTAATTGAGTCTTATTTGTACATCCCCAAACTTTGAGACAGTAATTAATTAAACTCATAGCTAAGGACTGGACAATTATTATACGAGTTGATGTTTCAAATGAGTCTTTTACCCTATTTAGATATATTAGAGTACCCATTACTTTTTTATAAATTTCATCTATATGCATTTCAAAATTCATGTAACGGTCAAAATAGACACCTAGGTTCTTTACCGAGTTCATTGGCTTAATGATATTACCGTTAAAATTTATATGAAGATTGTCATCAACTTCTGATAATAATTGTCTGGATCCGATAAGAATAGATTGGGTTTTAGTTTCATTAAGTAACAGACCATTTTTTAGAAAGTAACGTTTAGCCATATACAAAATTTCTTCTGCTCTACGAATAATATTTTCTAAATCATTAATTTCTCCTTCAATTAAGATTTGAGTATCGTCAGCATATTGAATGACATAACAGTTAGGTAAATATTTTACTAGATCGTTTACATATATTAGAAAAAGTATAGGTCCTAGGATCGATCCCTGAGGGACCCCAAACAATACCTTCTTGCGACTTGAAACTACATCTTTTATTCTGACTGGTAGCGGTTTTTTAAATAGTTCTCGAACCAGCTTGGGTCAATGTTCATTTTTTTGCATTTTTCTAATAAGATGGTATGGTGTACACTATCAAAAGCTTTAGAAAGATCGAGTAGTAGTAGCAATGATATTTTCTTATTATCTATATTTTTGTATATTTCATCTGATATTTTCAATAAGGCAGTTTCAGTTGATAATTTTGGTCTGAAACCGTGTTGACTTTTTGCAATAAGTTTATTTTTTTCAAGAAACTCACTTAACTGATTTGCAACAATCTTTTCAAGTATCTTTGATAAAATTGGTAGTAAAGAGATTGGTCTATAGTTAGAGACGTCGTCAGGATTTCCATTTTTAAAACCAGGAATTACATGGGGATTTTTCCATAAATCTGGGTAGATATTGGTAACTATGGAAGTATTGATTATTACCGTCAGATAATAAGCTATTACAAATAATGAATCTCTAATAAAACGAAAACAAATTCCATCTGATCCATATGCATTAGAGTCTTTCAGATTTTTTATTACTAAGATTACTGTATTACAATCTACTGTAGTAGGGTTAAAGACATCATTACTTCTATTGAATGCACTATGTTCTTGAAGATTAACATTATTATTATTATTACTACCATCATCACTATTATCATTACCATTACTACCACCATCATTATTATTTACACCATTATCAACATTTCTATTATTATTACTACTACCATCATCATTATTATTACCACCATTACTATTATTGATTTCATTTATTATTTCTTTTTTTGTTTTTTCAAAGTTTTTTTCCCCCACTTCAGCGAAAAAATTATTGAACTCTTCTGCTTTAGCACTTACATCTACCTCATCGGGTATAATTGATGTTACTACTTTTATTACAGTTATTGGAAAGCATGGTTTTAGCAATTTTCCATGTATCAGAGATATTGCCTTTAGCGTTTTGAAATTCATTTTTGTAATACTGTTTCTTACTGTTACTTAATATTGATTTTACTTGTTTCTTATGCTCTGTAAACTTTTCTCTTAAAGGGATATTATCTCTTTGTAGTTTTACTTCATTTTGTAGTTTGTCTCTTTCTTTCATAATGTTTTTTATGTCATCTGTTATCCAAGGAGCGGGGGGACGAAATATTTCTCTTGTCACGAGTGGTGCACATCGATCTATACATGATGATAAGACACTGGTTAAAATATTTACTTGTGTATTAATATTATCGGTATATAGAATTTCATTTAATTTATGTACTTCAATTCATAAGTAAACTACAAAGTAATTCTTGTGAATAATTTCTTAAGCATCTGAATGTTTTAAAGATTGGTTGTCTCTTTGGTTTGCGAATATTTAGGGACGTTACAATTTCCTCGTGGTCTGCTATAGGGCTTGGCATTACGTCACACTTAGTTATCATATGTTTGGAGTTTGTTATTACTAGATCGATTGTGACACGTAAGAAACTATAAGAAATATATTTTGTTGAACAATGTATACTTTATCTTTATTGGGGTGAGATTATTATTGTCATTTTTTTTTTCGATATGAAGTAGAAACTCTATTTCGGATCAGTTAAGGCTTCTTCAGTAGGCTATTTTATTTTCGCTTAGGCTAAGGCCATTTGGATAGGAGTGTTCTGTTAGTAGCGCATGTGCTCTCTCAGGAAAAGCACTTCCTTCCTCCTATCCTTTGTGTGGCAACTCTGCGGAATTCTCATTTTTGAGGATCTAAATTCTCTCTCTCTCTCTCTCTCTCTCTCTCTCTCTCTCTCTCTCTCTCTCTCTCTCTCTCTCTCTCTCTCTCTCTCCAGAGCATCTTAAAAATGCATCCTTCTTCACAGCTTTCAAAGGCAAACTATATAGTTTTCATTTGGACAAATAGTTGCTGCTCATTAAGAACTAATTATTCTCATTGTAAGGAAAACATATATGGAAATGATGCCGATAATAACGATCCTGTATCTAGTGGCATACTTACTACTTTATTATTAACATTATTGTTAACATTTTTATTACAGCATTATTATTTTCTATGAAACCTACATTTAATTTAACTATATGTATTACCCTCTTATTTATTAGTTTAATTACATGTCTACTTATAAGTTACTATTAATGTTGAATAACCATTGTACAAAATGGAAATAAATGTTTGTTTGTTTGTTTGTTTTGCTCTCTCTCTCTCTCTGTCCTTTTTTGTCGAAAGTGTAGATGTGTTGCCATTTGGAAGGATGGGCAGTGACCATATTCTCGAAATCATTGATGGGTGCGTACTCTCTCCAGACTTCATTCCTCAGCTCCTACCTGTTGTTTCCACCCCCCATTCTAATTGGCTTAATAGTGACATAAAAATGGCAAACAAAAATAAATTCCCTTCATTTATTCTATAGAACTTTTGTCGTGTTGCTGTAGTATTTTCGTACGCAATGAAACCCCGAAATTATACTTCCACATGTTACAGTTCCTGGTATTATTTGTTCTTCTGCCTTTTGTAACATTATATTCGACAGAAATTGCTAATAGGTAACTTAAAGAATGCAACCCTTTCTTTTAGTGAGAAAGTCTGACGAAGATTTTGCGGAAACGTTGTTGCCATGTAGTAGGTTGGCCCATGGCACCAGTCGCCCGCTGTGATACTACAGCCGAAGGGTCTTTTGGAATTAAATAGGACTGTCCTGGACAGTTCGATGTTAAGTCTTCCTTCGGTTACGGTTCTCATTCCATGCTTACATCAACACCGAATATTCTTTGATATTCGATACATATATCTTATTACACCTTACATCAACACCGAATATTCTTTGATATTCGATACATATATCTTATTACACCTTCATATCTGACACGTCACAACTCTTCCCATCTGTTTTTATATACATTTTGTTTTCTTCTTGCCCAGGCCCGATGAGGGCAGGTTTTTTATTCGGGTGTCAATCATATACAGTATATATATATATATATATATATATATATATATATATATATATATATATATATATATATATATATATATATATATATATATATATATATATATTCGAAGGAAGTGGCGGCAAAAGCGTGAAGGAAGAAAATGACCTTGACAGTGTCAGTTACCTGCTTCCCAGGTAGCCGTCGTTCCTTTGGGACCTTTCTTTCTTCTAGGAAGCTAAACTTTTAGGCTGTTTCGGGAGGACCTGACGTTTTATGCACAATATTCACCACATTCACAAAAGTAACCTACCCTGAAACGAAAGTGTATATTTTATTATTGCATTAATGCAAGATTTTCCAAATAGCCTATATTAAATGCATTTTTAAGGGTGTAGGCCTATGTATTATTTTAGTATAATACGAATGGCTTGGATTATTGTAAAACTAAAATAAACACATTCATTAAATATTGGGGACTGTGGTAGCGCAATGGTTAGAGAGCTCCACTCGGGAAGTGACAAACCCTTTTACGAGTCAACCGCGAGGCGTTAGAAAGGGTATCCAGCTTTAATTCCATTGTTCCAACCTGTGTCCACCCTTATTCTTATAAGGCTTAGCCTAATGGTGACAAAAATGGCAGATAACATATACATTATATTTCATAAGGGATTTCTCTCCTTCCACAAGCTTCATCTTCTCGACCGTTGATGTTATATTTCATTATTATTATTATTATTATTATTATTATTATTATTATTATTATTATTATTGCTGTTGCTGCTGCTTTGAAAGGGTCAAATATTTATCGTTCACCTGGTTAGACTGGATTCAGAAACCACGCTAGGACTTGTGATTAAAGAATGTAGTTTAATATATTAATGAAATCAAGTAAAAACAGTATTCGCTCTTGGAGGCTCCTAAAATTTCTCATCGAATTATGAGTGCTGCAAGAACCTGGAACGCAAGAAGTCAGTATTCCATCAAGGACTTAAAACAGCTATGCAGGGCACTAAGGAGGTAGTGGTTTCCGTCTTGTGAACTTTCCTGTTAACTCCGATATTTTTTTTTTTTTTTTTTTTTGTGACACCAGGACGGGCCAAACAAAAATAATAAAATAAAACAGCCCTCATCAGTTCTGGGCACGAAGAAGAAAGTAAAGAGAAACAGAGATTAAGAGTGTAATGACTTGTCAGATGTGAAGGGATAATAGGATATGTGTAATGAATATCCAAGAATATTAGTTAGCAAATACCATATGATAGATGCATGGTCTTTCTATTTTTCTTCGTTGATGGAAATTTAATTTTATAGCCTATGAAGAGGTCTTGACTAGAGTAGATTTCGTATTACTATTTTAGCTAGTGTGTGTATATATGAGACAAATTGGGTGCACTTAAACAGAACACTGCAATGCCCATAAACGAGTTGGCCACTTGATAGAAATTCCTAGTTGGTTAGTTTGGTACTTTGGAAAACTGTTCACATCCATTGTTGCATTTCATTAATTTTAGATAATGCGCCTGTCTTTGAGCAGTATTATATATATAATCCTGCTCTTCAACTATGCATTTCATTGTCAAAACGCTATTAGGATAGGCTTATATGAAATGAGTTAAGCAAGTGGTCTAATAAACAAGTAGACACTAGTGTTGTTCAGATTATAATTTATTTTGAATATATGTCATTCAACTGTTTCCTTTACTTTCTGTTTTACGTTTCTCCGAATGAAACTCCTTCTTCTGTGAGTGTTTAAGTAACTCCTAGAGTACTCATATAGCGTTTTCCTTTTATATAGAATGTGATATTGAAGTTTTCCCCGTTCAGTATATAAAAGAAGGAATGATGAGAAAACGATCAAAGGTTAGGTCGAGAAAGGGTGGAGGACTTCACAGCTGAGCATCTGTCAAGGAGTTTAATGGCGTGTCTCACAGGGTACGGAGGGTAGCTTTTGCAATTAGGAAATTGTACCCTTTAGAAGGACAATTCATATTACTGTGATATTATCCATGATAACGCAAGTGTACGTTTGCCTAATAAATGATAACATCTTAGATTTTCTAATTTCTCAGAAGGTTAATAATGAAAATCACTGTCTTTTCTGTTGGAACAGTGCCTGTGTAAGCAGTGTATTTGAAACGGGTTTAAATCTTGACAAACCCACGTTATTTTATGCCCGGGGTAAATCTGATCTCCTCTAAGCAAATCTGACAGCTCATAGGGTTCTCCAGGCCACTATATGAATGGGATATTCTTCCCATGACCAGATTATTCAATTTGCATGTGAGTCTAGCTCATATAGAACTTTAGCGCAAGGCTCGAAATGTTCTTGTCAAGTACCCATTCTTTGTCGTCAGTATAAAAGTACCCGTTTTTCAATCGTACCAGTTAACCTTTTCATTGTTATGAGAATTGGTCGGCAATATAGTCTCTTAGTTGGAGGGATATTTTTTTTTTTTTTTAATTTATTCAGATAACTGTACATGGGGACATGTGCACATGGGCACTCCCAGTCATATTGCAGTTGATAACATTACAATCTATGTGGTTATGTATAAATAACATACTAATAGAATTTGCAATTAATTTAAAATATCATAGCAAGTAATTAATAATAAAATATAGTGTAATAATTGAAGAGTACTTGAAGAGTAATCATTGTGACAATATTTTCAATTCACTTTTCAACAGTACTACTGCAGACAATTTGAAGCAGATATAGAATAACAATTTTCAGGTTAGAATAATAAGTAGGTACATACATATATATATATATATATACACACACATACATACACACACACACACACACACACACACACATATATATATATATATATATATATATATATATATATATATATATGCATGCATTAATTAGATGAGCAATAGAAACACCACTGGGGCTTCATAGCCATACATATCAAGGAGAGAGAGAGAGAGAGAGAGTTTGTGGTATTCATTTCAGCAAAAGGAGTTATTCGTCCTTACTACAGATAAAGACACATCCATGCATACTCATACACATCATTGTCATCTGAGGGTAACACAGCAGAGGAAAGTGCATGTACTTAATTGCATATACGTACACATATAAACCTGAACATACATACATACATACACATAAACACAGTGCCATATAATGGAGGATAAATTTGGAAGGAAAAGAAAGAGAAAGACTGAAAGCCTTTCCCCTTCTCCACCCTTCAAATTATGTACGTGAGAGAGAATTACGTCAATTAATCCATTATCACTATTATCACAACCATTGCTACCACCATCATGATTATTATTATCATCATTATTATTATTATTATCATTATTATTATTATTATCATTATTATTATTACTATTATTATTATTATTATTATTACCATCATCATTACTACAGCTTTTGTATATAGATAGAGTTATGAATCAAAAGTAGTAATTATTGATACATATAGACATGCACATACATATACATATACACATATACATACGATCTGCTCTCATACTGTGAACGACTTACTTGCTTCCAGATGTATATTTGGAGGGGAAATTGTATCTTCAAGCTAAAAATAGTTAATATTGGCTGAGTATTGTATAATAATAATAATAATAATTATTATTATTATTATTATTATTATTATTATTATTATTATTATTATTATTATTTGCGTTGTTGTTGTGAAAGATTAGTATTTTTCATTAAAATTCTGTTATAAGAGAGACAAAGCGAGTTACGAGACTAGATCCTCTATTTTAATTCTATAGAAAATACTGAAATGATTTCTCATTCTAATTGTCGTGAAACTAGCTGGTTTTAAATACTAGATTCAAATCCTTCACCGTCTACAACGGGTTCTGTTTAATAAGAAAAGATGTCGGTGCTTTGGGTCGTTTCTTACCAGGGTTGTTATGATTTATATTAATGAATTTAAATCACACGATTCAAATCGATTTAAATCAAAGTAAAAAAAAAATCAAGATTTAAATGACTTTTTTTTTATTACAAAATAGCCTGTGCTAATTTGTCTAATTCCATTTAGTTAGAACTACAGTTACGCAATTTGTGGGAATGGAAATCAATGTAATTCCACTCCTTGATAATGATTTAGTTACATTATGCTGGTACTTGATTAGTTCCTTCTGAGGGAGGGAGTTACGGATACTTTCTCCGTGTCCCCCTGCGTGTTTGAAAGTCGACTAAATGGAGCAGAGCTGTGAGTGGGAATCCCCTTCTATGTATTTTCGGATCTTCTGGAGAAGACGTACCTCAGTACGGTCAATTGGAGAAAACACTCCGCATAATTGGCAAACTGGTGATAGCGCACCTCATAATTAAGCAACTGGAGATAGACCACCCAACCTAACCTTACCTTAAACTTTAACTTGACCTAACCTAGCCTAAAACTTTAACATAAAAACCTACCCTGAACTTAATCGAACCTAACCTAACCCAAAAAATTAACCTAACTTAACTCTAAGCTTAATCTAAGCATAACCTAACCTAATCGTAAAACTTTAACCTAACCTAACAGAACTTAAGCCAACCTAACTTACTTGTTTGATCATGAAATTGCCAACTGGAGAAGAGACACCTGAACGCGGTCAACTGGAGGAAACGTACCTAAGCGTATCATTAGGTGCTGTTTCTCCACTTGATCCGTATGTTCTTCACGCAGAGTCGAGATAGATTAAATCAGCCACTTCTTATGTATGGAGGACATTTGGCTCTTGCGTATAGGGACGTTTTTTTATGATTGTCACACCAGGACGGGCCAAACGCAACAATGTATAAAATAAAACAGCCCTCATCAGGGCTGGGCACGAACAATCCATAAAGTAAAGAGAATAGAGATGGAGAGTGTAATGACTTGTCACACGAGAAGCGATAATAAAAGATGTGTGATGACTATCCAAGCCTACTTCAGTGTAGCTGTAGGCATAGAAAAAGAACCGTGACTGAGGAAGATTTAACATCGGACTGTCCTTGTCAGACCTATTTAAGTTCGAAAAACCTTCAGCTGTGATTAATAGCCAAATAATTTAACCTTTCAAATATACTTTGATGGCAAATTTCGGGTTATATCAGTGTAATATAAGTTTTTAGAAGTAATAAAGGTGCAAACATAAGGCCAAAATAGAAATATTCTGAGCAAAGAATAAACATAGCTTTGACACCCTCCCACTTTCTAGTAAATGTAATAGATCAAAGATATCAAAGCAGGAGTCTAATTCCCAGCAGCAGCAACACCACAGAGCAAAGTATTGGAGTGCCATTCAAAATATCTTCCAACTTTCATGTCGTTCCATGGAAGAAGAACAGAATTTAAACGCGTTTCATTTCGGTATAAGTGTTTTAAAATCTCTCTCCCTTTGCTTGGTGGAAAGTATTTTGCAAATTATTTAAAAGAAAATGTAATTGGATGTTCCTAAACAGTGCTATTTACGGCAGTTGCATCGTTAGCAAGTGCCGAGTTTATTTTTTATTTTTTTATTCATATGGTTATGTACATTCTAAGATTAGGAATCACCGAATTCAGGTTTTAACAATTGTATATTTTTATAAAAAGCCTGAGAAATGAGAAGTACATGCTTCCTTCTTTTCTGTGCAATCAAAAGTCAGGAAAAGGTATCAAACCTGGAGATTGTTCAATAGCATTTCTGCTGACCCCATTTTTAACGTTAGTTACCTTTTGTTATTTTAAAGAATGAAAAACCTGAGACTGAAGTTTGTTTTAACAACTGCAGTTTTTTTTTTCCAAGAGTATCAAAGCTTATATTCTGTATTAGTTTTTTAGAGGGTGAAAAATTTTGCAATAATTGCATATGTACTTGTATTGCCCTATTTTGTAATGAATATATATTTTTAGTGTGAGAAATATGCCTGATGCTATTTTGTTTCATAAATACAATCTCCCCTCATCTTTGAATACCCAATGTACTTTGGAAATAAAGGTTTATTATTACTCTGCTCATTGGTTCCAACACTTCCCATATAAGTAAAAAATTGCAATAGTCCAGACCTTTATATACTGCAACTGAGTCTGTAATTAGCACTTAATCTTTTTACAACCTCCTTTATGCTCTGAATTATCCCTAGATCTCTGTTCTATACTTATACTTTGCAATATACAATTTCTGTTTATGTAAAAACAGTGGAAAAAAAAATTGTAAAATGCAAGATGAGGGGCATTTGTACATGCCTTACGAACAGTTGTAGTTAATACGGTAGTTGTTATCCTGCGCACCTTTTGTTGGGGAGTATTGTGGTCAATGGAATAAAAAAAAAATCCGGTTTTAATAAAAAGCATTGATTTTTTATGGCTTAAAAAAGCTGTGTTTTTTTCAACATTGTTTCTTACATTCCAGAAATCTGCTTTTTTGTTTTTGTTTTGTTTTTAATAATAACATTCCCTTCATTGCAAACCTGCTTAAATTAGAAGTCTTCGTGTTAAATTTCAGTTAATCTTATATAATTGTCTAGTCCGAACGGATAGCTTTGCATAAAACCTTTATTCTTTGTCTCCATTGTTAAGTGTGACGTCTGTCGAAAGAGAGAGAGAGAGAGAGAGAGAGAGAGAGAGAGCAGGTTATTAGGTCTCATTATATTAGCCGTGTTTGACTGAAAATTCCCACAGAAGGTTGACATGTTTTGGACCATATCCTCTTTTCCAGCTTCGGTTGTATATATTATGAAATATCTGTGTGATGTGTTTAAAATAAGCTGGGAAATCAGACAGCAGATATTACATCCTTTAGAACTAATAAAATCTTGACAAGTAATTAAGTCTTACGAAGTCTGTTAGATTACCATATGTAATTTTCATTAGCGTGTGTAAGCTAT
>JAXCGZ010021363.1:40000-42500 GCA_037179515.1 Halocaridina rubra
TGCAATAATTATTCCCTCTGGGTTTCTCAGTTTCACTGCAGATCCCATGCATACCAGACCTTGCATTACTTGATGAATGTGCCTCATGTTTCATGGTGTAAGTTGGCTGTGTAGTTCTTTCCCAGACATATTTAAAAAAAAATATGATTGCTTGAGTAGAGAATTTATTGTTGATGTGCCTTTGTTAGAGGTGGCAGAAACGTTGTATTTTAATATACATGCTTCCCCCTCCCTGACAAACGTGAAATAAGACCTTGGTTCTCTTGTGTTTATGAGGTAGCCTGGCATATATCTGTACTTGAGTAGACATTAAATATCTGTTTAAAATACATCAGCAGCCAGGGTGTAGGTCTGATGTTATTCATGTAGGAATTTTAGCTAATTTATGTCATTTATATCACTGCCTTAAGATAGTAACACTTTGGTAATCTCTCTGGGACTTCGACTAAATCTAGTACTGTTCCTGTATCTTTATTGTTTAATACACGTGTTGCCATGGTCCTTCCATACGCTACAATGAACAAATTACATGTGCACCATTACTAAGCTTACGCAATGTGCAATTTATTTGCCTTTTCTGTATGAAAAAAGAAAGTAATGATTTCCTTAAGAGCAATTCTTTTCTATTGATTTTGATTACGAAGCTATATCTTACAATCCTGCAAATCATGCTGGTAGGGTACAGTGGGTTCCAGCCTTAAGTCGACGGGCGCTTACGAGCCCTCTCCTTGGTAGGGTAAATATATACCCTGCCACCCCTGTTAGAATGGTGTGAAAGATCTATCTGTGTCTGTCAGGTAACTAGGTAACGCAAGGAATGATGTCCTCTAGCAATAGTAAGTGGGCGAGAGGAGGAGCAATTGCCAGGGTGCTTCCCATGTGAGCAACTGCTCTCTCTCTCTCTCTCTCTCTCTCCTCTCTCTCTCTCTCTCTCTCTCTCTCTCTCTCTCAGTACCCATTTCAATCTTTCATGTACTGTATAATGGCTACCTAGCCGTTTGATATTGTATTTTGTGCCCCTAGAAGGCTGTCTAGTTTTAAGAAGCAAGGATTACAATGGCTTTTGTGTCAAATTCGGGGTATGGGATCTTCATATGGCGGGTAGCGAGGGAAGCTGACGGTGAGGTCAGAGCGTATGTGGGTCCCACCCTGTTTGCTCTCGACTCTCCCTTTCTCTCCATAGTCTCTTTCTCTTGATGGCGTATTTAGTCTTCTGCCTAACATACAACATTGTTTTTATTTTGAACCTGAGCAGGGCATGACAGTCCGTCTGGAAGTAGAGTTTGCCTAGCATTTATATCGTGTCTTGATACATACATCATGCATAAACACCAAGTCTTCAATTTGGGTTATACCTAGAATATAGAATAGATGAGATGCATTTAATATTGAGAATGAGAATTTGACATGATACCTAGATATAAATAAATATCTTAAAACTTAAGAGATAATATATTCTCCAGTATTTAAAAAAAAAATCACTATAATTACCCCTGTATACTGATTACTGTCTATTAGTAGTCACCGTGGCTCAAGCGGTAGCGTCCGCGACTCTGAGGCGTCAGGTCGAGGGTTCGCGCCCCGTCACGGTCTGAGGTTAGCTAGGACATGCACTCAGGTTAACGATTACAAATGCCAAAGCAAGTTCTTCGCAAGAAGGCAACCGTCCTAGCCCTTTGTAGAAAAGGGAGTCCGTGACGTAAAACCGGAACATTGATTACTGTCTATTGATTCTTTGATTAAAGAAATAAGATTCCAACGTCCAGATATAATTTTCTAGTCCTTTTCTACGAAACTGAAATCAGTTAAGGCCAATTCATTTGGTCTGAATTCATTTATCATCTGCTATCTTCAAACCACTTGACTTTTTATGGAGTAAGTGAGGGCTTTCTTGCTTATACAGATGTTGGAAGTTAGATTAGCCTGGCTGAAAAAACAATTGAGGAAGAGCAGACGAAAGACTAGAGCTGAGGGAGCTTATTTCATAATATTGTGTACATTTACTGGTTTTGATGAACCTAAGTAGTTTAGATTCTCCACCCACGGATGGGTGGAACGGGTCATGGAGGACCCATAGGGCGGTCGCCAGCCGGCACAGGCCCAACCCCCCACTGTGGTGCCCAGCCACAGCAGTCACCTCCCCAGCAGACAGCTTAAACTCTCTTGCCTGGACGAGGCGCGATCCGATGAACTTAAAAGACTGAAAGTTGCCAGGAGGCTGGTGAGGAATAGCGACCCCATATTAGTATGGGAAAGGCTGTCGACAAAGAACACATTGCAAAGGAAGATTGGAAACTGAAGGAGTAGCCTATCCACACGTATCCTGGTGTATTTTATATGATAAAGAAAGATGTTATTCAGTGGATGTCCTGCTTTAACTCTCAATATGAATAGATATATATACCATGAGGGAAATGTCATTTGAATAGCATTCGAGCGAAACGAAATAGAATAATAAATAGTTGAATGGTGGGGTTTGTTTGGATTTGATTTCGTAGCT
>JAXCGZ010021363.1:45000-47500 GCA_037179515.1 Halocaridina rubra
TGTAGAAGAAAATGGATTAGTAATGCACTTAACACTAACTAAACCTAATCTTACCTGACATGAATATGTCACCGAAGTCCTGTTACGTTGGCACCCCAGATGAAGTCATACCTGACATGAATAAGTCGCCGAAGTCCTGTTAAGGGGGGTTTACACGGTCAAGCGGTTCGTCGATCGCGTTACGACAGACAAGTGTTCAAACATCACTTCAAACACTTGTCTGTCGAACCGCGTTCGACGAACCGTTTGACCGTGTAAACCGCCCTTTATGTTGTCCTGTCCTTATCAAGGGACGGTCCTGTAAGTTTATGATGATGATGATGGTGACAAAAGACACTGCAAATATCTGTATAATTATTAAAAAGTCTGTATCACACATGACAGAAGGGGGAACTAAAACACTCCTCTTTTTTTTTTGGGGGGGGGGAGATTACATCTTGCTGGTAACGAAACTGGGATCGCTTTCTCCCCTGCTCTCAGCGTTTATTCTCCTGTTATTAGTGGTATAAATCGTTTGGGAAGTGTCCTGCAAGGCGAGTACTGTATTTTCTTTTATCCGCCAGCGGCACGCACAATATGGTGCGTATTTATTAAGAATTATAGTTATATTGCGAATATTGACAAATATTATTTTCTTGTAAAATATAGCCACCTAGATTCAGGACAATGTTGGCACCCAAAGAAAGTGGAAAATTAGGGCCCAATTTGTAACCATTACATATTTAATTTTATGCCCAAAAGAAATGTAAACAGAAAGACCAAAGTTGTATGAAAGAATATACACGCCAGAAATATTAGGAATATTTGGGGTCCTATTGCTGTTTAGAGACGGTCTTCATGCTGAAGTATTGGTGTCCTGCTGTGGCATATGCTTTTCTTCAGAGGCTCTCTCACTGTTTTATTATATCGATGACATGAATTTATACCTACTTGGTATAAAATGTAAGCATCTCGCGAGACACTCTTATTTTGCTCTTGTTTAAGATCTGTTATATGTCTTGCATTAGTTAAGCAGAGGAAGCTTGAGAAATGAAAATGACCCTTATGGCAGAAGGCACAAGGTTTAAATAAATACTTTCTCAACGTGGTACATCTCTCGAGTATTATCTTCATTGTTAGCTCTGAGATATGAAGTCAGGATATTGAGGTAATACACTCTCAATATTGTACAGACATTCTTACATTGCTACTGTTTAATAAAAGTCATAAATGTTAAGGTAATATTGTGTTAATACGCCTACCAGCTACAAAGAATTTCTCTTAAGACAGTTTTCCGCTGTTAGTGTCTAAAATGACTTTGATTTGAAGGAATACTTTTTTTCACATGGTACAGACTTTGCTTGGGAGATATTCTTTTTACAGTCTGGTTCTATAAAACAGAATCATACTTTTGAAATGATAGAGTGTAAATATGGCGCTACGGGTTTCCCGAAAATGATGTCTTATTCTGTAACTATATAAAAAATGTAACATAAGTAGGCCTAATATTACCGGAATGGGACGATTGGGAGCTGACGTTATGGGCCGACCGTATTGGCGCCATCCATTTTGTAAAGATGTTTATATTAGATTAGGGTTTCAAAATAAAAAATCTTTTAAGCACCAGATCGTCCGTCGCCAAAATGAGTTTAGCGCCCAAGCTACCGGCGCCAAAAACTACTGCTCCCAAATTTATCGAACCCTCATATTATTACTAATATTGCACGTGAGTTTTGCCTAAAGCCACCCTGTCTTATACTGTGTATTTAATTAGAAATTATTTAGGCTTAATATGCACAGTTTTATGTGTCACAAGTCGTCCCCTTTCTATTGGAGTTGAAACACGGGTCGAAGTTTGAGGATTAAGGCTGGATGCCCTTCCTAAACCCCTGCGGCGGGATCGAACGAGGGTTTGTTAGTTTTTGACTCGAGTGCTCTACCACTGAGCATCCATGGCTCCTGGATGTTGTCTAAATAATGCGTTTCTATTTCTCCTCATCAATCATCCTCGAGCTTGTGTCATTCGATAGCTGTTGCGAATGAAGGATAAAACGTTATGGCGCCAGCTGTTAGGGCGCTTTACCCATGTTGGCGACGGACGTTCTGGCGCTAAGAATTTTTTTTAATATCCTGAAGAGCTAACTTATCGTAACCCAACCAAACTAGTTTTACATAACGAATGGCGCCCAAACGCCACAGACCACTCGTCCCATTCCGGAAAGGGGGTCTTTGAGAAGGGTATATGATTAGGGTGGTGCTTGGTTACATAAGATATGAAAGCCCATAGACCTCATTGGGTACTTAGAAATATTCTTTAGATATTAACCAATTTTAAATTGCTAAGTATTGCACCCAACATGAATGTTGTATAGGTTACGCGCTCTTGTCCTTAATTGGCCCATCTTGAAAGAATCGATTATTTGTACAGTAATACCATCTATTATTTTTTCATCATTATTCACTTTCAGTTTAAAACAAAATTCCACATGTTTTGGCTACTAAATCTATTTGATTAGGCTAG
>JAXCGZ010021364.1:0-17500 GCA_037179515.1 Halocaridina rubra
GCAGGATTTTATATATATATATATATATATATATATATATATATATATATATATATATATATATATATGTATGTATATATATATATATATATATATATATATATATATATATATATATATATATATATATATATATATACTGATTCTTTGAAATAGAAAATAGATTAGATAAAACACTTTGAATCACGCATTAAAGAATGGAACCTCTTTGAACCATCCTCTTTAGCCAGGATCTCTTAGAGTGAATATTTTTTGTCTTTCCAGTTAGCCTCTTTCAGACTGATAAGTTTCGCGCCCCGTCACGGACTGCGGCTAGTAAGGGCATACACTCAGGGTAACGATTACATCTGCCAAAACAAGTCCATCGCAAGAAGGCAACCGTCCTAGACTGATAAACTTGCGAGTTAACCAATGGATGCGTAGGTCAGTGGTAGAACCGAATTTTCATAATTTCTGTATTTTAAGGTAGAATTCATACCCATTCGATATCTAAAAGTAGAACAGTACCTTATTAGACAGCTGAAAGTAATACTGATCTTTGAATCCCAAGGTTTGATTGAGGTGTTGTGGAATCAAGCTAAAACAATAGTAGTTTCATATATAAATTCCTATATATTAGATATGGTGAAATTATAGATTGGTTTATGCAGAGGCACAGTCATGCATAAAAAAATTTATTCATCCAGGTATTCTTCCAATTATGTATTCTTCCAATTATGTATTCTTCCAATTATGTATTCTTCCAATTATGTATTCTTCCAATTATGTATTCTTGAAATTATAGATTGGTTTATGCAGAATCACAGTCACACATAAATGAAAAAAATATGAAATGTATTCTTCCAAGTATTCTTCCAATTATGTATTCTTCCAATTATGTCTGCTTCTCATGTATCTCACTTTCACAGTCTCTCTAAGCACTAAATTACTTTGATTGGTTATGCATTCTTCCAATTATGTATTCTTCCAATTATGTATTCTTCCAATTATGTATTCTTCCAATTATGTCTTCTTCTCAAATACCTCACTTTCACAGTCTCTCTAAACAATAAAGTACTTTGAGTGGTTATTATGACAGTAATTTATTATGATAAATGACACGTGTTGGTCTCATTTTAAGGATGAATTCTCGTCTTTTGATACATTTCAATGAACTGTCTGTTATATTTCTACCGATGGTGAAGTTTGCGTTATCGAATCGAAACGGTTGAACAACGAATGACGTAATTTTACGTTACCGGATTCTAAGCGGTTGAGCAATGGATTACTTCATTTTACGTTTTTGGAATCCGAAGACGTTTAGAGTAAAGAATTAAGAATTTTTATTTTAAATATATGTATTGGATGGATTCGGTTTTACGTCACGAACTCCCTTTTCTACTAAGGCCTAGGACGGTTGCCTTCTTACGAAGGACTTGTTTTGGCAGATGTAATCGTTACCCTGAGTGTATGCCCTTACTAATCTCAGTCCGTGACGGGGCGCGAACCCTCGACCTGCCGCCTCAGAGTCGCAGACGCTACCATTTTGCCACGGAGACTACATTTTAAATATATGGAAAAACATTAACATTTACATGCCATGTTTTATATGTCCTAATTTGTTCCCATTTGCATGGGGGTGGACACAGACATGTTGGAACTGGGTGTTTGAGGCTGGATGTCCTTCTTACCGCTCCCCTGTGGAATCAAGCCCATAATACTTGATTCCTCAATCGCATACTCTACCAATGAGCTACCGCGGTCCCCTCACATGTACATAATAGTTTATGATATTACATATTTCTTATGAAAGTAGTCACCGTGGCTCAAGCGGTAGCGTCCGCAACTTTGAGGCGTCAGGTCGGGGGTTCGCGCCCCGTCACGGTCTGAGGCTAGCAATGGCATGCACTCAGGGTAGCGATTACATCTGCCAAAACAAGTCCTTCGCAAGAAGGCAATCGTCCTAGCCCTTGGTAGATAAGGGAGACCGTGACGCAAAACCGGATCATATTTCTTACGGAGGCAACTACCCATATATCCGTAAAATGAACTCAAGAAGAAGAAAAATGTAAATATTTTACCTCCGTTTTTTGACACACACTGTGTTTATCAAATTCCGTAAATTGCATGAGATTTTTTAAGAGGCCCTCTTGCATTTTTTGAGTGCTTGTACATAGCAGAGCAACTCAGCCTTGAGGATATAATTAAGGGGTTGTTCTGAAGGTCTTTAATATATATGGAGAAGATTGCATCATCTTCATTTTATTAAGGGGATCTAGTCAGGATTTTTTTTCTCTTACCCTTTTAATATTTCCATTTAATTTTTTTATAACTCCTGTTAGCTCAGTAAGATAAGTGAGTTCACCGTTAAATTTGGAGAATATTGTATAAGATGCTTTTAACAACCGGATGCCAGCCATTTTTTTTCCTGTTAAAATTTTGCATGTTATCCACTATTCTTTTGATTCACTCGGTAGTTACAGTCACTCGGTAGTTACAGTCTTCCCGTAATACTTCAGAGTATATACTTTTTTTTTCCTCACTCAGATACCATGCCATTCCCTGTCCTGTTAAAAAAAAGAGAGAGAGAAAAAGCTTAACACCTGTTATAACTTTTGGCCCACCCTGTATAAGTGCTCTTTGAGGAAACTATATTCATGACTAAAAAAAAAAAGAGAGAAAAAAACTTAACACCTGTTATAACTTTTGGCCCACCCTGTATATGTGCTTTTTGAGGAAACTATTTTCATGACTTCTGGCTTCGATAAGGACAAAAGTTACATTATTTCATGGGAAAAAAATTGATACAGGATATTATAGAAGGACTAGGAAGGACTTAATGTATTTTAAGATGTGAAAATCGTAAACACTGAGGTCTAATTACCTGTTCTAGAAGTCTTTCTCTTTTTCATTATTAGATCCAAAATATATTAAGTTTTCTGTTTCTCACCTTCTCTTGTTGACTTGTGCTTGGGTTTGGCTCACAGTTTTACAGCTGGATACCCTCCATTTCTCCATCTTATTTATCTGGGCGTGGGACCGTCACCGAATTAAGCAGCTTCATCCCCCATGGGTTGGATGAAATCTAAATGCTTGTAATAAAAATAATGTAATTTTTTGGAAGCAGCAATGGGGATGACGATAAACACATCTTCCTTTTCAGTATCTTGGCTCATACCTCGTTGGTCCTGAATTCAACTTTCCAGGGGGGATTCCTAGGGGTCTTCGGGGATTCCTGGGTATATCCTTGGGATTCTTGAGGGTTCCTGGGGATACGTGGTGGTTCGTAGAGATTCCAGTGGTTTGTAAGGCTGTTTCTCACCAGAGTCATGGGTTTTGTTAAGAAGCTTTGACACTACTGTCTGTTGCTATAAAGGAGGAGAGGGTAGTGGCATCTTTCGTTCAGCAGATAGTCCCTGTCAACTTAACAGGCTTAGTAGGTACTCTTACAGGTTCTGACTTCATCAAACAGTAAATAAATATATTTGAGATAGAATAGGAATGGAAATCCATAGTTGCATAATGTTTTTATTCCATATGAAATGCATTCATCTGAGATAGATAGATAGACAGACAGACAGACAGACAGATAGATAGATAGATAGATAGATAGATAGATAGATAGATAGATAGATAGATAGATAGATAGATAGACAGACAGACAGACAGACAGACAGACAGAGAGAGAGAGAGAGAGAGAGAGAGAGAGAGAGAGAGAGAGAGAGAGAGAGAGAGAGAGAGAGAGAGAGAGAGAGAGAGAGAGAGAGAGAGTAGCAAAGGAATAATGGAAATTTTTTTGGAATTCGAAAAAGACGAAGCGGAAGAGATTAAATAGCCTCGTAATGCCAGGACATGGATGGGTAGCTATGAGGAGAGGTTCAAAGAGGTGGGGGAGGAGGAGGAGGAAGAGAAGGATGCGACATTGGGGCGTATACGCGGAATTTTACCTGTGTTACCATGACAACGGTAGTGCGTATCAGAGGAAGCACCCTGTTAGCTCGAATGGAGCGTCGTTGTTTGGGTAAGAGAGAGAGAGAGAGAGAGGAGAGAGAGAGAGAGAGAGAGAGAGAGAGAGAGAGAGAGAGAGAGAGAGAGAGAGAGAGAGAGAGAGAGAGAGAGAGAGAGATTGTTATGGTCACCAGAGGAAGTTTGAATAAAAAAAATATCAATTTTAGGACTGCACAGATATCTCCTCCATTTGAGATAAGAACGAGGAAGAGAATATTTTGAAATAAAAAAAAATAAAAATAAATGAAAAATGGAAGGAATGGAATTAATATAATTACACACATGCTTGGAATCTCTGTGTGAAAATTTAAAAGTATAAACAAACGTGAAACTAAAAAAAAATGTGGACATTAAATAAATTCAAGGCAGACTGAGCTATGAGTTTAAATGTTCAATATCAGCTTTTTATATTATTTATTATTTTTATTATGCACTTAATCATTGAAGCAATACTTTATTCTTTATTTTCTAAATTAAATATTTATTAGTTATTAATTTTCATTTCAATTTTTGTTTTCATTATACAACCGCTTTGTTCTTGCTTGCAAACATATTGACCTTTATAGAAATTTGAACCCGTCAATGCTATTTTACCTCTGACCCCCCCGCATTTATTGATGTACTCTCATTATCCGCTGAGTTGACAGTTGTGACTTTATGAAGTACCTACTCAAACTGTTCCCAAAGTGGTTTTATATAGAGATGATCTAAGAACCGCCTTAGGATTCGAGTCCTAGATCTTTGGGGAGTGATTAAGCTAGAGTGGGTTATCTACCCCTTCAGGAGTATACGCCATGGTATAATTTTTTCCTTTTATATGTCACAGTTATTCCTCATTCAAATGGGGATCGACACAGACAAGTGGGAGCCAGGGGATTAAGGCAGGATACCCTTCCTTATGGCACACGGTTGGATCAAACACGAGTCGGTCAGGTTTCTCACTTCTCGACACGCGCACTCTACCACTGAGCTACCGCGGCTCCTGAAGTCTGTCACTTACCTATTTTTAATGTTTTTTTTTTGTCCCTATTAATCCCCATTTGGGGGGGGGACACAGATGGAATTAAGGATAGAGGGAATTAAGAATAGATGACCCTTTTATCGCCCTGCTGTTAGCTCGAATGCGGATCCATCATCTCTCGTATCGAGCACGCTACCGGTTACGCTACGGCGGTCCCGGTTTCCATTGGGATATCGTAGTGCGCTATCCGATTTTTATTCATGATCGATTTTATATTTGAACTTCCTTCATTCCTCATTATGACTTTGAGACAGTAGGTTTTCCCACTTTTTATATAGGGTCATTGTTAAAAAGTGGGAAAGCGTCTGAGGTTAGCAAGGGCATGCACTCAGCGTAAGGATTACATCTGCCAAAACAAGTCCTTCGCAAGAAGACAACCGTCCTAGCCCTTGGTAGAAAAGGGAGTCCGTGACGTAAAACCGGAACCAAATATAGGGTCATTGTAAATCATATTTCTGAGGCTAGTTTTTTTTATTATTGGCCCAAAATTCTACGGCAGGACACTCCTGGTATCAGTTCAAGTTGAGCTACCTCCGTCGAAAAAATTTCAGGTGGTAATATTTGAGATAAGTGATATGCCTATTGTGTGTATGTGTGTGTTTATATATATATATATATATATATATATATATATATATATATATATATATATATATATATATATATATATATATTTATATATATATATATATATATATATATATATATATATATATATATATATATATATATATATATATATATATTTATATATATATACACACTGAAGGTAGTATTGCAGATTTTTTATTATTAATAATTTTGCAATAAAAGAGCTATAAAGGCCTGCCTATTTCTAATTGACATATTAGTTCTGGTTTTATGTCACGGACTCCCTTTCCTACCAAGGGCTAGGATGGTTTCCTTCTTGCTTAAGACTTGTTTTGGCAGATGTTTTCGTTACCATGAGTGCATGCCCTTGCTAACCTCAGACAAATAAGCAGACTAAACGACCACATGCTGTATGCTCCTTATAAAGAAATAGTCCATCGATAATTCCAAAAAGATAATTTTCAAGACGAAATCCTTATTAAAAGAGCAAAGGCGTAGCTCCAAAACGAAATCCTCGTTGAAAGAAACAAGTAAAAAATGATGGAAGGGGTGATAGACCTCAGGTTGCTAATGATTTAATTAGCGATTCCATTAATCTTCTTCCTTTTCCTCTTCCTCTTTCTCTCTCTTTTTCTGTACATCTCCATCTCTTACGTTCTCTGGACCCCCCCCCCCCCAAAAAAAAGGGTAGACGAAAACAAGGCTTTGTGTGTTAGGCATTTTATTTATTTTTTTTTGCTGCTGAGAAGATTATCGGTGGGGAAAAAAAAGTTGGAGGAGAAGATGGAATGGAAAGAAAAGGGAGGGGATGAGAAAGACTATGAACGAAGACATTGAGGAGAAGAGAAGACAATGAATGTAGACAATTGAAAGGAAAAAAAAGACCATGAATGATGACATTAAGAAGAGAAAAACCCTGAATGAAGACTCGGTGAAAAAAAAATATCCATGATTGAAGATATAGGCCCGACTTCTTGAACAGTGTAAACCTACGATACCATATTCTTAGTTAGCTAAACACACACAAATGGATTTCATAAACGCATCTGACGCGGTTCTGTGTATGGCTAGGATCCCGTACGGGATCCTTGGCCCGATTTCTTAAACAGTGTAAACCTAGGATACTACATATATTGCTACTTAGCTAGACGCACACAAATGGATTTCATAAACGCATCTGACGCGGTTCTGTGTACAGTGTAAACCTAGGTTACCATATTGTTAGTTAGCTAGACACACACCAATGGATTTCATAAACGCATCTGACGCGGTTCTGTGTATGGCTAGGATCCCACGGGACCTAGCCTACACAGAACCTCGTCAGATGCGTTTATGAAATCCATTTGTGTGCGTCTAGCTAACTAGCAATATGGTATCCTAGGTTTACACTGACACAGACCGCGCAGATGCGTTTATGAAATCCATTTGTTGTCTAGCTAACAAATGGTATCCTAGGTTACCTACACAGAACGCTCAGATGGTTTATGAAATCCATTTGTGTGTGTCTAGCTACATAACAATATGGTATCCTAGGTTTACCCTGTACACAGAACCGCGTCAGATGCGTTTATGAAATCCATTTGTGTGTGTCTAGCTAACTAACAATATGGTATCCTAGGCTTACACTGTTTAAGACATCGGGCCATAGTGAAGATATTGATGGGAGAAAAATATCATGAGTGAAGACATTGAGGGATAGAGTATGACCTTGATTGAAGAGTGAATGATGACATTTAGGGAAAGAGCCTTTGAGGGGAAGAGAAAGACGATGAATTAAACGATGAAGGAAGACGTTTAATGGAATATAAAGACTATGTATAAAAACACTGCAGGGAAGGGAAAGATCATGATTGATAATACTGATGTGAAAAGAAAGCCCAAGAGTGAAGACACTGTGGAGAAGAGAAAGACCTTGAGGGGAAGAAGACCGTGAATAAAGAGGTTGAGGGAAAAAGAAAGATAGTGAATGAGGACAAGGGAGAGACCAAGAGGGAAGACACTGTGGAGAAGAGAAAGACCTTGAGGGGAAGAAGACCGTGAATGAAGAGGTTTAGGGAAAAAGAAAGATAATGAATGAGGACAAGAAAGAAGCCAAGAGGGAAGACACTGTGGAAAAGAGAAAGACCTTGAGGGGAAGAAGACCGTGAATGAAGAGATTTAGGGAAAAAGAAAGATAGTGAATGAGGAGATTGATGGAAAGAGAAAAATTAAATAAAAAGCATCGAGGGAAAAATCATGAACAATGATATTGAGGGAGAGAAAAAGACCGCAAATAAGGACATGGAGGGGGAGAGCAAGGTTATGAATGAAGACATTGAAAGAGACATGACAGAAAACAGTGTTGGTTATGAATGAAGACATTGAAAGAGACATGACAGAAAACAGTGTTGGTTATGAATGAAGACATTGAAAGAGACATGACAGAAAACAGTGTTGGTTATGAATGAAGACATTGACAGAGACATGACAGAAAACTGTGTTGGTTATGAATGAAGATATTGAAAGAGACATGACAGAAAACAGTGTTGGTTATGAATGAAGACATTGAAAGAGACATGACAGAAAACAGTGTTGGTTATGAATGAAGACATTGAAAGAGACATGACAGAAAACAGTGTTGGTTATGAATGAAGACATTGAAAGAGACATGACAGAAAACAGTGTTTGTTATGAATGAAGACATTGGAAGAGATAGACATGAAAGAAGACATTGTTGACAGAAGAAGGATCATAAATGAAGGCATTAAGGATATGAAGAAATCCATTGAAACAACAGGAAAACATTGAGAGGAAGGGAAATAACACTAATTAAGATATTTGGAAGTGATTACGTAAGATTATATTTCTTCTGGATAAATTCAGCAAATAGTTTTGGATTTTGGATCTTTGAAAAAAAAAAGCGGGCTGACAAAGTTAAGCATAAAGAGTAGGAGGAATATGAAAAATGAATTCAAAGAAAAATATAAATATTGAGAATAAAAGAAATATTCTCATTTTACCAAATTTATAGGTGGTGATAAATGAAAAAAAATGCAGATTATGAAAATAATTTAAAAGAAACAAAAATCAAATAAAAAAAGAGTCAAAGATAGACTTCAGAAATAAGATTAAGGTTTCGGATGTTCGGTAACGAGTCACTGTCGAGAAAATGGAGGGACATGAGAGACAGAATCTCTCCTAAGTAAGACCGATGCTGGAACAGGATAAAGTTAGTAGTTGTAGGAATAGAATGGATGGTGAGGAAAACTGCTGGAAATCTGAAACACAGTGACAAAGATTTCTTACTGTTAGGCTTAAAGGCTGGGAAGACTCTTTTCGAAGCTGTTGGAAAGACCAGGTGAAGAAAATTTGTCAGTATTCTTGGGAAGTGAGACTAATTACCAGAGAGAAAATATAGATATGTATTGAAATAATACACACACACACACACACACACACACACACACACACACACACACACACACACACACACACACACACACTCACACACACAGACACACACACAGACACACACACAGACAAATAGACACAGACACACAGACACAGACAGACACACACAAACACACACACACACATACAAACACACATACAAGCATACACACACACATACACACACAGACACACACACAGACACAGACACACACACACACACACACACACACACACACACACATACACACACACACACACACACACACACACACACACACACACACACACACACACACACACACACACACACACACACACACACACACACACACACACACACACACACACACACACTGAAGGAAAAGAAACGGCAAGAAAATCCAACCACTGTGTGAGAAGCCAGTTCAGCTCAGTACCGATCCCAAACCCTGATAATAGGAAAGGGTTGGTGTTAGTAAGGACATACGGCCGTAAAATATTAAAATAAAGCCAATCATAAGTCTCAAAGAGACTAGTGAGATTCAACGACCCCATATGAACATGAGAAGAGCTTTTGACAGAAAATGATGATGAGAATGAAAAAACTAATTAAATTAAGTCATTCTTCATCAAAGAAATGTTAAGAAAGGACCAAATGATATTAAAAGCGACAAGAGAAGAATGGAAGGAAACGAAAACCACTGAAAAATATGAAACATTTGAAAAAATTTGTCCCTGTTAAATGTGAAAAACATTGAAACCCTTTTTTCAAAACTGAAAAAAAGACCCAACAGAAAGGATTTTGTTTGAAGTCGAAATGAGACTATTTTAAAACAGACTGACAGTGAGTCAAGAAGTGAGCGTTGAAAGAGAGCTCATATTTGCTAAAGCGCGATATATATATATATATATATATATATATATATATATATATATATATATATATATATATATATATATATATATATATATATATATATATATATATATATATATTATATAAAGAAAGAAAGAGAGAGAGAGAGAGAGAGAGAGAGAGAGAGAGAGAGAGAGAGAGAGAGAGAGAGAGAGAGAGAGAGAGAGAGAGAGAGAGAGAGAGAGAGACATTTAGTTTCTCTTTTACAGTATTTTTTTTATTTGCAATAGCAATCCATTTTCCTTTAGTCTTTTTTTTCCTTCTCATTATCGTCTTTGCTTCACAGGCGTTCATATATATTTTACCATCTACATAACTGTCATGAAGCATCTCTTTCCCAGCTCGTGTTGGGGATTAGAAGAGGAGGGTAGTGGGGGACTGTATTGCAACCCTCTTCATTTAGCTGACTCCTTGAAGCCTTCCATTCCATATGATGTATGAATATACATGTATGTATGTATGTATGTATGTATGTATGTATGTATGTATGTATGTATGTATGTATGTATGTATGTATGTATGTATGTATGTATGTAGGTAGGTAGGTAGGTAGGTAGGTAGGTAGGTAGGTAGGTAGGTAGGTAGGTAGGTAGGTAGGTAGGTAGGTAGGTAGGTAGGTAGGTAGGTAGGTAGGTAGGTAGGTATGTATGTATGTATGTATGTATGTATGTATGTATGTATGTATGTATGTATGTATGTATGTATGTATGTATGTATGTATGTATGCATGTATGTATGTATGTATGTATGTATGTATGTATGTATGTATGTATGTATGTGTACTTTGTCATCTAGTTGTTTCAAAACAAATATGAATTCGTCTGTAGATAACGCGCGAGCGTGTGTTTGGTTTGGAATACATTCATTTAAGCTTTTTAATGTTAATTTTGACTAAGATAAAGGCTAGTACAGTGGTAAGGCGCTGGCCTCGCATTCGCGAGCTCAACAGTTCGGTTCCCGTTCAGGACCAAGAGTTTAAGCAGTTTTTTGGGAAGGTTACTGCTGTGGCTGGATACCACAGTGGGGGGTTGGAGGCGATGCCTCTGATAGGAGGGCTAAAACCCAACAATATTTAATTTTAACTTTAATACCATTACTGAGGCTGTTATTCCGTTCTTGTATTTACAATGAAAGGTCTTTCAATAATAGATCTGTGCGTTATTTCTCTGGAATTTTGCATCCAGATGCAGAAACTAGGAAATATCAGGTGTTTCATCGATGCTCTACACGATGATAGAACGAGCCTTGGGGATACAAAGAAAATAAAAGCTGATAATTTCTTATTGTTAAGTTTTCCATTTATAATAACATATCTGTTGTTGTTTTTTTTTCATTTGCTTCTTATATAGTTTATTTTTCTCTTCGTTTGATTCTACATTATTTTGTTTGTTTTACATACTTAATTACCCTCTTTTTTCCTTATGTACTGTTTCACATTTCTCTCTCTCTCTCTCTCTCTCTCTCTCTCTCTCTCTCTCTCTCTCTCTCTCTCTCTCTCTCTCTCTCTCTCTCTCTCTCTCTCTCTCTCTCTCATTAAAGGAAGGCTGGGAACTTTGTGTATGAAAATTAGTTTCAGTGATTATTAAGTGTAATTAATTAATATTAATTGCATTTGCATTGGTAATGACAGTCCTTTGCTGGATAATTACGGATATATATATATTTTTTTTATTTAGGAATGAAATTTCGAGAAAATGTGTAGATAAGTTTCTGATTCGTTTATCGTTAATAATAATAATAATAATAATAATAATAATAATAATAATAATAATAATAATAATAATAATAATAATAATAATAATAATAATAATAATAATTATAATAACAACAATTATAATAATAATAATAATAATAATGATAATAATAATAATAATAATGATTCTTTATCAACAACTTTTCTATGCTCATAAGGGGTCGCTTTTTTCAGCCACGCGGCACTAATATTGGATTTGGTTTAAGATTTTTCAGTCGGTTGCCGCTCCTGATACCAACCTTCTCCATTGATCTGGGCTCAGGACCGGCACCGAGTTCAAGTGACTTACTATCCCAGTGGCTTGATCAATAATAATAATAGTAATAATAATAATAATAATAATAATAATAATAATAATAATAATAATAATAATAATAATAGTAATAATAATTATAATAAAAATAATGTTAATAATAATAATAATAATAATAATAATAATAATAATAATGATAATGATAATAATAATAATAATAATAATAATAATAATAATAATAATAATAATAATAATAATAATAATAATAATAATGATAATAATAATAATGATAATAATAATAATAATAATAATAATAACAACAACAATAATAATAATAATAATAATAATAATAATAATAATAATAATAATAATAATAATAATAATAATAATAATAATAATAATAATAATATAAAAAATCTCAGTAATAAACTAAGTTATATACAGTAAATAATACTTACTCCTCATTAACTACGCAGACATATGCATTGCACTCACATGAGAACAAAAATATTTTTGCTTTTTCAGCATATTTTTTTTATTCTTTGTTTGTTTGTTTGAAATAAGGTCATAACAAAGATCTTTTTTGCAGAAGAATTGCATTTATTTGACGTAATGAAGTGAAGCAGCTGTGTTGTTTTTTTGTTTTTTGTTTTTCCTTAACAACAACACAATTAGCTCTGAGCAGTGCCGGAATCATTATTATTATTATTTTTTTTTAATGAACTTTCATGAGTTCTGTACTTGCTGAGTAGTATAAATGGATATTGCTGTCTCATTCACAGATATTACCTAACACTTAATTTCAAATCACCCGAATCGAGAGGTGACTGAAAGCAACCAACCTTAATTCCCCTGCTCTACCCTGTCATTAGCCATCCCCTTAATGAGAAGTGATTTCAACGCTTAAACGGCAAAGGTAACTTTAATTATTAGTGAACTTAAGATCAGAGAATATTTTAATAAAAGGAAAAGTTTACATACTTTCCCAGTTGCAGTGTTCGCTTAATTACACGAACGCACATACAAATAAGTACATACACACGCACGTATTCATACACCATCGCATGGGTATTGATAAACGAACAGATTAATCTATAGATAGTTGAGCAATACATTTGTCTTCGTGCGATAGGCATTTTTAAGACTAATTTTCACCTATGTCACCTAGAAGGTCATAGAGTGTACTACCCAAAGTGTTTCGTGCGAGAATTGATGGGAGGAATGCTAGAGGGAGGCCTAGGTTTGGCTGGCTGGATGGAGTAAGGAGAGTCCTGAATGATAGGAGGATGGATGTGAGGGAAGCAAGAGAGCGTGCTAGGAATAGGAATGAGTGACTAGCGATTGTGACGCAGCTCTGATGGGCATCTGCTGTTACCACGGGGCTGCATCTTACAGAGGTAGCCCTGTGTTAGGGGCAGTAGGGGAGTTGGCAGTTGTGATGCGACACAGGTTGTGGAAGGGCCGGGAGGATGGGCTGTGGCACTCCAGCAGTGCCATCTGAACGGTCGCTAGCTCCCTCGTCATTGCCCATAGAGCAAAGTATTCCCCTTATTGTTTTCTTATTTTTCTTTGATGTCGGCTACCCCCCAATTAAAGGGGGAAACAGCCAAGGTAGATAGATAGATAGATAGATACTTCGCCAGATCCTTGTGGTAATACAAACGCATGTACCTGTAGGTATAATAGATAGATAAATAGATGCAGTATATGTGTGTGTATGTTTCTCTTTAGGCATTCTCTAGAGAAATTAATTCCCACTTTGTGGATCAGTGTTTTGCTAACACCAGGAGGTCTCTCTAAGTTCGGCTCTCTCAAAATGGTTCATATATATTCACTTTGCCAGAACCACACGTATATGGAAAAGCGTTACTAATTAAAGGTTACCTTGCCTATTGTAGCGTTCTAAAAATTTCCTTTCTGTTTCATATTTATATTTGATTCAATATTTGATTTTGTAGTCACCGTGACTCAAACGGTAGCGTCCGCGACTCTGAGGCGTCAGGTCGAGGGTTCACGCCCCGTCACGGTCTGAGGTTAGCAAGGGCATGCACTCAGGGTAAGGATTACATCTGCCAAAACAAGTCCTTCGCAAGAAGGCAACCGTCCTACCCCTTTGTAGAAAAGGGAGTCCATGACGTAAAACTGAACATTTGATATTTGATTTTAGTTATATCAGTCACAGAGAATTTTTTTCATATTGCGAGATGGTTAACATTTGCATTTTCAATCTCATTTTTGTTTTTGTTGTCAGTCGTATGATATATTGCATGAGAATTTGTGTGATATCGTTATTTTGTATATCCTTTAATTTATTTAGTTACAGAAAATTTTGGATATTGTGGAATTTTCTAAAATTCCTTCTAATTCTCAATATCATGTATTTTTTTTTAAGTCCTTCAGTCTCATTTTTAATTGCATTTTGTAAGTCACTGAGAATTTGCTTATGTGTTTTTTTTCATTTACAGTTGTTATTCATTCAAGCACATGGGAATTTGCATATTTGGACGTTGTTATAGAATTTGTAGATATTCAGTATCATATATGTCATTCACTTACAAACATTTCCTAAATCTTAAGACCTTTCATCCTTCAAAAAGCAGATCTATCGTCATCTCAGGGCCTAGTCCCTCCATATCTCTGGGTCCTCTGTACTTTGACTGTTTTATTCTGTCTGTCGTTTTCTTTTGTGTGACATTACCCCATCTCTGCCTTGTACTTAACCTTTTTCTTTTTCTTCGTCTTG
Source organism: Halocaridina rubra (assembly GCA_037179515.1). Taxonomy (NCBI): domain Eukaryota; kingdom Metazoa; phylum Arthropoda; class Malacostraca; order Decapoda; family Atyidae; genus Halocaridina; species Halocaridina rubra. The sequence continues at coordinate 14,676 of JAXCGZ010021364.1, forward strand.
GTATTTTCTCGTGCCCGGGCCTTTATTGATGAGGGCAGTTTCTGCCTGTCCCGGTGTCACACTCATAACAAAAAAGAAAAATAAAATTTGACGATCTTAGAATATGCTTATATTGTTTTATATAATTGCTTATATGTCAGTCACGTGGTAACTTGCATAGTGTTGCTTTAGTAGAATGTGCTTATATTTCTTATTTCATAATATATTTATTTGTCGCTTGAAAAATGTGCCTAATGTGTTTCCAATTTTTTTTTTAGTTATTTCAGTCGCAGGAATATTTGCATATTGTGAAGTTCATAGATACTGCTCAGTGGTAGAGCGCGCGAGCTGGGAAGTGACTAACACGAGTTCAGATCATCCCGGGACGTTAGGAAGGGCATCCAACGTTAATACCTCTAGCTTCAGCTTGTCTGTGTCCGCCCCCATTGGAACGGGGACTAATTGGGACCCAGAACGGTGCAAAATTAAATTAATAAATGAAAAAAATAAGATAAAAATAATATCGTTAGTGCATAGATATATCAATATAATAGAAAATGTAATAATAAATTATATTACTACTAAATGCAGCTCATTATGATCTCATTATGGATGCTGATATCTTAATAGCCTTATAATTTGTTCTCTGAATTTATAATTAAACGTGTGATTAAAGGGAAAATTACTCGGGGGGACACGCACACACACACACACACACACACACACACACACACACACACACACACACACACACACACACACACACACACACACACACACACACACACACACACTGTGGCTAGAATAGGTGGAAATGTTTTGGAATGGATAAAAACTTACTTAGAAGGAAGGGAACAGAGGGTTAGAGTAAGACACTCAATGTCTGAATGGAGAAGAGTTAGTAGTGGAGTTCCACAGGGTTCAGTTTTAGGGCCACTTTTGTTCCTTGTATATGTAAATGACCTACCAGAGTGTGTAAATTCATTCATGAATATGTTTGCAGATGATGCAAAGATTGTGAAGAAAGTAAAAAACGAGAACAATGGTAGAGAACTTCAGGAGGATCTAAATAATCTGCATGAGTGGTCAGAAAAGTGGCTAATGAAATTCAATACCTCAAAATGTAAGGTAATGAGAATGGGTACAAGTGCAAGAAGGCCCAAGCTTGACTACTCGGTGGCTGGAGTACAACTTCAAGAGACAGAAAATGAGAGAGATCTAGGAGTAAACATACTGGCAGATTTGTCTCCAGAAATACATATAAATGGCGTAGTAAGGGCAGCATATGCATTCTTATCAAATGTAAGGGTAGCCTTCAGGCACATGGACAAGGAAATGTTCAGAAATATTTATGTAACCTATGTGAGGCCAAAACTGGAATATGCAGCCCCCTTTTGGAATCCGCACTTGAAAAAGCACATAGCTAAGCTTGAAAAAGTTCAAAGACATGCCACGAAACTGGTGCCAGAAATACGCAATCTCGGTTATGATGAGAGGCTGAGGGAATTAGACTTGCCATCACTCGAAGCTAGAAGAAAAAGGGGGGATATGGTGACAGTCTTTAAATTCCTTCATGGTTATGATAGAGTGGATAGGGATCGATATTTCGATATGGCTGGCTCTAGAACTAGAGGTCATAGTTTGAAGCTTCGTAAGAAAACTTCTTTGCAGGATGTAAGGAAATACTTTTTCAGTGTAAGAGTAGTTGATAATTGGAATTGGCTAAGCGAGGAGGTAGTTAATGCTATCTCAATCCATAGTTTTAAGGACAGGTACGATAAGTATCACTAAGTCTAAAATGGAACCGATGAGGAGACGGGAAGATACGAGCTTTGGGCTCTTTCCCGTAAACCCAATTAGGTAAACAATTAGGTAATCACACACACACACACACACACACACACACACACACACACACACACACACACACACACACACACACACCTCGCCTGTGATAAAGCTCTTTTCTTTATTGCGAAAATAATAATAGAGCAAATTCATAATAAGTATAGAAACGGTGGGAATAATTGTATACCTTAGTAAAAAGAAAATATAATTCTTTGATGGACGTGCGCGCGCACCCACCCACACACACACACACACACATACACACACACGCACGCACACACACACACACACACGCACGCACGCATATATATATATATATATATATATATATATATATATATATATATATATATATATATATATATATATATATATATATATATATATATATATATATATTGGTTTTAAAGGAAAACGCACAGAATTGCATTGGCGAGTTCTTTTAATATAAAATTTTATGAAAGCCAGATCTCTGTTTTTTATAATATATATTTTTTTTAATCGAAAGAGCTCGTCAACACAAGTCTGTTTAATTTTATTTCAAGGTGAATATACTCATTTTGATTTCTCTCAAGTGTTTCTCTTGTAATAAATAGTTCTGTTTCTTTTAATGAAACATTAATTAGAAACTTGCACGGCAGTCGTTGTTACCCGATTAAGTTTTGTCACATCCCATACTTGGAGACTTTCTTTTAGCTTCATTCATTTTTTTTTTAGTAGGGGGGTAAGAATACTTCCTCCGTGTTCCCCTACGTGTCATAAAAGTCGACTAAATGGGCCGGAGCGAGTGGACTGGGAATCCCCTCCTTTGTATTTTCTTCCCGCAATGAGCATCCCCCCTTATAAGGGGAATTTCGGCTCCTGTATATAGATAGACTAATATATATTACCGTCACGGTCTGATGTTAGCGAGGACATGCACTCAGGGTAACGATTACATCTGCCAAAACTAATCCTTCGCTAGAAGGCCACCGTCCTAGCCCTTGGTAGAAAAGGGA
>JAXCGZ010021364.1:32500-45000 GCA_037179515.1 Halocaridina rubra
CTTCACTATTCGTTCATCACTCACCCCTTTCCATGTGTCCAACCCAGCTCAACACTCTCTGATCTAACCTATCCGACAGATTCCTTTAAAAACCCGTTCTCTGCCTAACATCCTCTATCTTATCTAGATACACCAATCATACTTCTCAAGCACCTCATCTCCATTACACGCAACTTGTTCCTTTCATCCTCTCTTGCATTCCAAGTCTCTGCTCCATACAATGCTGTCGGCACTGTCATACCTTCATCTATCTTTCTCTTTGCTTTAATTCCCCAAATGTATATTTCTCATTACACTTATTCAACCACATCCACTCGTCCACTCCTTGATACACGCGACCCCAGATACTAAAAACTCTCAACTTCTTCAAGCAACTCCCCATTCATTCCTACATTTAATTTGCCAACATTAACACTCCTCGTGCATCTCATGACTTTACTTTTACCAATATTCGCCCACAACTTCCTTCTTTCTCACTAACAAACTCAATTACCAAATGATTCAGTTCATTTTCAGTATCAGCCACCAGTACAATATCATCCACAATTAACTACTGATTCAATTTACACAACATTCCATCCCTCACTCACTAATTCCAAGCCTCTGTCTAATACTCTTACATTTACTTTCCTTATCACTCCATCCATATACGCATTAAATAACTTTACACAACCTTTATGTAACCCTACATTCACCTCAAACCAATCACTCATACCATTCCCAACTCTCACACATGCTCTACTATTCATGTAAAAACTCTTCAGTGCATTCAAGACTCTTTCACTTATTTCATACAGGAGCAACATACTCCACAGCCCCTCTCTATCTACCCTGCCATACGGTTTCTCTAAGTTCATAAAAGCCCAAAAAGTGTCCCTACCCTTCTCCAAGAACTGATCACACACCTGTCTTACTGCAAACACCTGATCCACATATCCTCTTCTTCTCCTGAATCCACACTGTTCTTCCCCAATCAATTTCACAATACCTTTCCTAATTCTCTCGATTAACACTCTTCCATATACCTAACCAACTACATTCAAGAAACTAATTCCTCTAAAGCTACTACACTCATACTTATCTCCTTTCCCTTTGCAAAATGGAACTACACATGCAACAACCTAACCATCCATTCTACTTATGTCTCCCCACCTTTTGACAAGCATTCAACATGAATAGAATAATATATATTTATCTCTAGTTAATATTATGAAGGTAATGCATGATTTTATAATACAGAATATTTAATGAATTCTTAATGTACGAGTCACAAATGACATTATTGAACTCCCTGAAATAATATGAATAGAAGGAACAGTAATATCATAGTATACAGTTTTATATATCACAATAAGCCCCCATTCACATGAGGGTGGATGGATGTTGGAGCTGGAGTTTTAAGGCTGGATGCCCTTCCTAGGGCCCCGCGCTGGTATCTGAGCCGCGTCAGTCAGGCATGTAACTTACTGATGAGCTCTCTACTACTGAATTACCACAGCCCACGAATAATAATGATACTAAGCGTGAAAATGAAGCTCGTAAAGCTAGAGCCTGGAATAACATTACATATATGCTAAATAAGACTGTAAAATAATGATACCCCCATTCAAAGTAATAGTCCCATAAATAGCTCCAAAGCTCCGCATACTGATATTAATGGTCAGTATGCCTTTAAGGGCAAAGAGACTTTCATCCTTATGGCTTTTCAGATTTTATATAGTTCAAGCTTTTTGCCTTCTTAGAATGCCGTATAATTTGCATAGAAGTCGAAGTTTAATTTCATATACAGAATGATGTAACTTTACGCTATTTGTTTTTTTTTATTATTAATATATACCTCATCTAGGGACTGCAGTTGCGCAGTAGTTAGAGCACTTGATTTGAGAAGTGACAGACCAGCAATCGATCCTACCGCGGAGGGTTACTGTAATACTATTTATCTCATCAAATATGTATATTTTTTTTCCCTGTCTTTGATCTTCTGTTCTATTTTATTGTTCGGCTCCGGTTTTACGTCACGGACTCCCCTTTCTACTAAGGGCTAGGATGGTTGCCTTCTTGCGAAGGACTTGTTTTGGCAGATGTAATCGTTACCCTGAGTGCATGCCCTTGCTAACCTCAGACCGTGACGGGGCGCGAAGCCTCGACCTGACGCCTCAAAGTCACGGACGCCACCGCTAGAACCACAGTGACTGCCTTCTATTCTATTTTATTATAGTCATTTAAAGATGGTTTATAGTTAATACCGCTCTTTAATCCCCAAGTGACTCTAGCGAAGAAGACCTGTACGAGCCAGCATGATGAATCGAACTGAGGACCTCATAGCTTTGCACTCCGGCGATTTTTTTTATGAGTGTGACACCGGGACAAGCAGAAACTGCCCTCATCAATAAAGGCCCTGGCACGAGAAAATACCAAAACGAAGGAAAAGAAAAAGGTTAAGGACAAGGCAGAGATGAGGCAATGTCACACAAAATGTACTTAAACCTAAGTCGTGCTGAGTTCGAATCCTCACACTTGATCAAGAAAACATTTCATACTGAAACTGACAGTGGACGACAGTATTGACGTCTGCGTTCTAACCTCTGTTGGTTCAGGATTCCTATGTGCAAACTTGATAAAGTGGCTGACACCATACACGCAGTTATAGTTTATCATATGTGTTATAAGTTCGAATCCTGGTCAGAGGAAGTCAAATGCTTCATGCTTTCGTGTGTGTGTGTGTGCAAGTGTGTGTGTGTGTGTGCGTGTATGTGTGGATATTGTTTATTTTCTAAAACTTGAATCGTATATTTACAATAACTTTACGAACTTCACTTGTTTTAATAGTTTTGAGAGCTATATAACTTTCAAGTATTTGGCCTTAAACGTATCCGGACTTCACCGGCCAACGAAACCCGGGAGAGAGGAAATGAGTAAATCCAAAGAAAGAAAAATAAAGATAGATAGAGAAGAGTAATTATTATAAGCAATTTTCAGGCATTTAAATAAAAAAATATAAAGTAAAATAATATAAAAAAATCGCTTTGAAATATTAAAATGTGAGTGGTTACCACATTGCTGAGTCGGAATATGTTGAAAACATTATAAGTGGAACTAAAATGTGTGCAGTGTATTATACATGTTAAAGAGACTGCTAAGGTTTTAGTGTTATCATATATATATATATATATATATATATATATATATATATATATATATATATATATATATATATATATATATATATATATATATATATATATATATATATATATATATATATATATATATATATATATATCCGAGTAGTGAATATTCTGTGCTCTCTTTATGAAAATATTGGTTTAAACTTCAGGGGTCAAAATTTTTCTATATTCATTTGGCGTTGATAATTTAAGCAACCTTCTCCATTCAATTTTGTCGGGCACATCATCCTCTACTAATCACTTCTCCGTCTAATCTTTCTAAATGCAAATAATCAATTTTTTTTTTGTCTGTCTTTGTTCCGTGTCTTTGTCTCCCCATATTAACTGTTATTTATTTGTCGTTTTCTTCCTTTCTCAATACAGTCTTAAGGGCTAAACAGACAATCAATATTACTGACAGTATTTCCTGTACTGTCATTATTACTGTCGGTGTGTCCATCATATGGACGTAGTAGTTCACACCAATAGAATAGTGTCAGTATTTTTACTGACAGTAATAATGATCGTCTCTACCCCCCTTTACAACAAAAATGTTTCTCTTCATATTCATTTATTCAAATTTGAAATGGTTTCATATCGCCACCCCAGACACCCCAAGGTCATAACCCAGACACCTCAAGGTCATACCTTCTCATTTTTCCAATTCATATCCTCCCATTTAGCCCATTCCTGCTCATTTAATAATAATATTCCACGTCATTCCATTTTCCTAAGCACCATTTAGCCGGTCTATAGTCTCATATGCTGTAATATAGTCCCCGTGACCCCATTTTACCGCGACAGCTCAGTGGTTAGGAATGCATTTACTCTTGATTCTTCACCTCCATCCTTTCATTGTCAATCGAATGGGGATTAATGGTGATATACGACAAACAGTTACCGTAACCCCATTCTGTATGGTCGCTTTCACACCAAAGTGGCACGTAGCATGCCACGTGGCACGCCAGTTGAAAACGAACATCCGGAATTATATTAAACCTTTCAAACAGAAGTGGCACATGAGACGTGTCACGCCACTTCTGTGTGAAAGGTTTCATATATTTCAGGATGTTGGTTTTCAACTGGCGTGCCACGTGGCATGCTACGTGCTACTTGCCACTTTAGTGTGAAAGCGGCCTATATTGATACTTAACAGTTAAACCCATTGACAGTTTAGCGTTGTGAAACTTCACATTTTTCTCATCTTGAGACTATTAAATTACTGTTTTTTTACTAAATAGATTGAAATAACTTTTGAATATTGACCTCAAAAACTTTGTCAAAGTAAATCATTGCCACGAGTTTCTCTTCTATAAGTTTGATGTGAAATTAAAATATAATTTTTATTTATAGTTAAGCTGCTCCAATTTTCTTGAACTCATGAAATAATTCCTATTAATTGTGTGTGTGTGTGTGTGTGAGTGCTTTTTTTATAGTCTGCAGCTACGGAGCTTGATATGATCTTTTGATTATTAATCTTGAAAAGTTTCAGCCGTTGATTATCATTCGGGCTCTTACCTTGCTTTGTTCTTCAGGAACAAGAAATGATTGATGATTAGGTAAAATAACCTAACCTAATCTAATTAACCCAACAAACCCAACTTAACCTAACCTAACCGAAAAACAAATACAGCCTGCTTATGTATCCGTTTCAAACCCTTACTCCTAAGATGTAATGCTAAGGAACACTTGCTGTGAGTTACGGGAATGGTAATTAAATATTAATTCTTAATTGAGAATGTGGCATTTTATTGCTAGAATTAAGTTTTATGGCAATTTATGGTTAAAACTAAGTTTTGTTTTTAAGTGAGAAATTGGATTTTTTTTCCGCTAAAATCATTTCTTTTTTAGTGAAAATTTTCTGTTTTGTGGGTGACTTTATTGATAGCCATTTCTGAAAATCTTTATTTGATTAACTTACAATATGGTAAATTCAATATATGATCTTGATTTGATGTGTAATGAGGACAGGAAGTGTTTACAGTAAATTGTTGATAAGAATATTTTTTTTTTAAAAACTATAATCCCTCCATGTGGAAACAGCGGTAGGGTATTGGTTAGAATACTCTACTCGGTAACAGACTCATGATCCAACCTAAGTCAGGCTGTGAGGTAGGACATCCAGCTTTAATTCCCCACTTCCAATTTGTCTGTCCAACCCCATACTGGGGACTAATAGGGACTTTTAATAGCCTCCTGGCTAGTACAGTGGTAACGCGCTGGCCTCGCATTCGCGAGGTCGACGGATCGCTGTTTACTGGGGAGGTTACTGCCGTGGCTGGGCACCACAGTGGGAAGTTGGGGCCTGTGCCGGCTGGAGACTGCCCTATGGGTCCTCCATGACCCGTTCCAACCATCCGTGGGTGGAGAATCTAAAAAACAACATAAGGACTTTTAAAAAACGTGATAAAGAATCCGTCCATGTAAATTTGTGTGATAGGTATTTTGTTTGTATATAATTTCAGACAATGTATTAATTTACTGATATTTTTTTCCTTTTTTCAGGTACTGATACATGTATGGTGAGTGTTAGTTATGTCTGTTAATTTATCTTCTGTTTAATTAATGCCTTAACTGGTGGCCTTCTATCCTATCTTATTCTAAATGGGGCACTCAAAATGTGTCTGGCTATCTCTCTATCTTCTTCTCCTCCTGATAGCCCTATTATCGTCCAAACTAACGAAATTTTCCCTTTTAATTGTATTAACATACTAGGAATCACATAATCCAATTTTCTAAATCTTTATCCAAAAAATTTGGGTTTCTGCTTCGTTTTTGTCATTACTTTTCTTCCATTTAGGTATCTAACATCTATAAAATTTTATCCTTTCCTGTCTAGAATACTGCTCGCACATCAGGGGTGCTTTTTCTTATAATTATCTCTTTGATAGGGTAAAATCTAAGGTAATCAAACTCATCAGTGACCCTGCTCTTACTTTAAATCTGGACTCTCTTTCTCTTCGCCGTAATGTATCATCCCTTTCTCTTTTCAGTCGCTACTACTTCCATTGCTGCTATGATGAGTTGGCGGGTTGCTTCCCTCCCCCACTGCTGAGGCCTTGTAACTTTCGCCAAGCGGCCTCGTCTCACAGGTATTGTGTGGAGATTTGTAGCTTGCGGATTGGTCGGTGCAGCGACTGCTTCTAACCATCCACCTCCAGACTCTGAAACTCTCTTCCTCCTTCTGTTTTCCTAAGTATCATAATCCATCTTCCTTCAAAAAGTGGATCTATCGTCATCTCAGGGCATAATCCGGCCATATTTCTTGATCCTCCATACTTCGACTATGCATTTAGCCTCTCCTTTTCCTATTGTGTATCATTCTGTTATTTCTGCCTTGTCATTAGCCTTCTATTTTTTCTTCGTCTTAATGTTCTCTTAGTGCCAGGGCCTGATGAGGACAGTATTCTTGCCTGTCCAGGTGTTACACTCATATAAAACAAATAAGAATGATATTTGCATAACACTCGCAACTTTGGTTGTGTCAGCTTACCATTTGGTAGGATCTTTATAATTTGTAGGTAATTTTTTGTCTGCTAGTTTTGGAGTATCCTAGTCAGAAAGCGCCTAACGCGGGTTCAGTTTCATAGCGGGGCTTAAGGAAGAGCATTCAGGCTTAATTCTTCATTGCCAACAACATAAAACGGTGGATCTATTGGTAGAGAGGTATAAATATTCAGGGTAATCACTGATCATATGTTTCAGAGACCCAAACAGGGTGAAAGGGGGGAGACCTGGCAACCCTTTATCCCCAAGGAGCTGAGAGGAGTGGTTGAGGTATGTGTGGATCGTAGAGAATGCGCGTTTCTTGGCTCGGCCACCCCCCTTACAAGGGGGAATGAGGCATGTGTGTATGGCATTGTGATAAAACGCTGTATATCACTGTTGAAAATATATGAGTGATATACGCCATTTCCAGGACAATAAAACGCTCTGTATTGAATTGACCAAATATTTAGCGATATACAGAGCGATAAACCTCACTTGGTAAACGAGAAAAAAATCCCCGTTTTATGTTTCACAACTAGGTCTAATTCGAATGGGAGGTGAACACAGACCTGTTGGAGCTAGGGAAGTGATGCTGGATGCTCATTCTAACGCCCCGTTGTGGGATCAAACCCGCGTTAGTAGCTACTCGACTCCCACACTCTACCACTGAGCTACTCCACCCCTTCCCCTGCTGCTGGGAGTTTAGTAAATGGTTTCGGTTTTACGTCACGAACTCCCTCTTTCACTAAGGGCTAGAACGGTTGATTTCTTGCGAAGGACTTGTTTTGGCAGATGTAATCGTTACCTGAGTGTATGCCCTTACTAACCTCAGTCCGTGACGGGGCGCGAACCCTCGACCTGCCGCCTCAGAGTCACGGACGCTACCATTTAGCCACGGAGACTACAACTGGGGGTCTCATAAATGATTGATATAAACTCATGGCAGGGTGGTACTGCGCACAAGACACTGATAATTTTTCTAGAGACAGACGCTATTGGCAGGGTGATAATACACCCAAGGTATATATATATATATATATATATATATATATATATATATATATATATATATATAAAATGAAATATACGTTCATGAATGATTGGTAATACAATCCAATTTAGAATTTATGTATAAAGTTTATTGAGTTAAACTACTTTTAGGGGGGTAAAAAAAGCTGATAGACTCTTCAGAGATATGTACTATAAGAAGGGTGTAAATTTGTAGCAGTAACAGATAAGCTTTTATAGCGTTGGTAAAGTTTTATAGGGATCTGCACCCTCAAGGTAACAGTGATAAAATGTTTTATCGACCAGCGCAATCGTCCGGCGGTAAAATACTCAGAAAACTGTGATAAGTGCATTTGGCAGGGAGGTCGTTAGGCTGTAGTAACTACAAAAAATATATCTATTGGTATTAGAAGGTTAGTCTAAGGTCGCTTTAACATCAAAGTGACACTTGGCATGCAACGTGGCACGGCAGTTGAAAACGAACATCCAGAAATATATGAAACCTTTTACACAGAAGTGGTGCGACACGTCCCATGTGCCACGCCACTTCTGTGTGAAAGGGTTTATATATTTCCGGATGTCCGATTTCAATTGGCATACCACGTGCGACGTGCCACTATCGTGTGAAAGCGGCCTAAAGCTTCTTGTCAGTGGCACTGAGACAGATTAAGCTGTAGAGTATGAAAGATGTGTACAGGACCTTTGGAGATTGTTAATGTTAAGGGGGGTTTACACGGTCAAACGGTTCGTCGAACGCGGTTCGACAGACAAGTATTTGAAGTGATGTTCGAACGTGGAACGGGGTATTTGGTTGTCGAAAACGTTTGTCGAACGTGTTCGACAACCAAATACCCCGTTCACAAGTTCGAACATCACTTCAAACACTTGTCTGTCGAACCGCGATCGACGAACCGTTTGACCGTGTAATCCCCCCTTTAAGGGGGGTTTACACGGTCAAGCGGTTCGTCGATCGCGGTTCGACAGACAAGTGTTTGAAATGATGTTCGAACGTGCTAACGGGGTATTTGGTTGTCGAACACGTTCGACAAACGTGTTCGACAACCAAATACCCCGTTCACACGTTCGAACATCACTTCATACACTTGTCTGTCGAACCGCGTTCGACGAACCGTTTGACCGTGTAAACCGCCCTTTAAGATCATGAAACTTCCCCCAAATGTGTTGGATGTTCCTGTGAATTTGTTACCTCCCTACACTAGACATATTTCTGCGTAATTTTATTTTATAGAATTAAAAGCAGTAAGGGAGTTGGCATTCATGAAGCGACGCAGGTTGTGGAAGAGCCGGGAGGATGGGCTGTGGCACTCCATCAGTGCCATCTGAACGGTCTCTAGCTCCCTCGTCATTGCCTTTAGAGCAAAGTAGTCCCCTTATTGTTTCTTTTTTTATGTCGGCTACCCCCAATTGGGGGAGACAGCCAAGGTAGATAGATAGATAGATAGAAAAGCAACTTTGTATATGAACCTTGTCAATATTTTTTACTTTTGATGATTTTTATTCGCGATTTTATCTTCCAATATTATTATTATATACATATGCTTGTCAATGGTTATTAAGAAAAAAAAATAATGGAAATTATATATTTAATACTGTAGACTTGAATAAATAATTTTGAATGAACTCTTTAACACCAGTCTTAAAATCTTTAAAGAATGTAAAAAATATATTTTTTTTTTAAATCCTAGTTTGAAACTTTGTCATAGATCGCTAATCCCTTTTTGCACTTTCAAACTCATTTTATTTATCGTCATTGTTGTTGTCAGGAAATATAAATTTCTTTATGATTCAGTTAGTTTTATATAATATAACAATAATCTCTCTCTCTCTCTCTCTCTCTCTCTCTCTCTCTCTCTCTCTCCTCTCTCTCTCTCTCTCTCTCTCTCTCTCTCTCTCTCACAGATTATAAATAATCCAACTAGAATCACCCCCACTTCAGTTTCCCAAATCGATCTAGTAATAACAAACTCCAAACATATGATAACTAAGTGTGACGTAATGCCAAGCCCTATAGCAGACCACGAGGAAATTGTAACGTCCCTAAATATTCGCAAACCAAAGAGACAACCAATCTTTAAAACATTCAGATGCTTAAGAAATTATTCACAAGAATTACTTTGTAGTTTACTTATGAATGAAGTACATAAATTAAATGAAATTCTATATACCGATAATATAAATATACAAGTAAGAATTTTAACCAGTGTCTTATCATCATGTATAGATCGATGTGCACCACTCGTGACAAGAGAAATATTTCGTCCCCCCGCTCCTTGGAAAACAGATGACATAAAAAACATTATGAAAGAAAGAGACAAACTACAAAATGAAGTAAAACTACAAAGAGATAATATCCCTTTAAGAGAAAAGTTTACAGAGCAAAAGAAACAAGTAAAATCATTATTAAGTAACAGTAAGAAACAGTATTACAAAAATGAATTTCAAAACGCTAAAGGCAATATCTCTGATACATGGAAAATTGCTAAAACCATGCTTTCCAATAACTGTAATAAAAGTAGTAACATATCAATTATACCCGATGAGGTAGATGTAAGTGCTAAAGCAGAAGAGTTCAATAATTTTTTCGCTGAAGTGGGAAAAAAAACCTTTGAAAAAAACAAAAAAAGAAATAATAAATGAAATCAATAATAGTAATGGTGGTAATAATAATGATGATGGTAGTAGTAATAATAATAGTAATGTTGATAATGGTGTAAATAATAATGATGGTGGTAGTAATGGTAATGATAATAGTGATGATGGTAGTAATAATAATAATAATGTTAATCTTGAAGAACATAGTGCATTCAATAGAAGTAATGATGTCTTTAACCCTACTACAGTAGATTGTAATACAGTAATCTTAGTAATAAAAAATCTGAAAGACTCTAATGCATATGGATCAGATGGAATTTGTTTTCGTTTTATTAGAGATTCATTATTTGTAATAGCATATTATCTGACGGTAATAATCAATACTTCCATAGTTACCAATATTTACCCAGATTTATGGAAAAATCCCCATGTAATTCCTGGTTTTAAAAATGGAAATCCTGACGACGTCTCTAACTATAGACCAATCTCTTTACTACCAATTTTATCAAAGATACTTGAAAAGATTGTTGCAAATCAGTTAAGTGAGTTTCTTGAAAAAAAAATAAACTTATTGCAAAAAGTCAACACGGTTTCAGGCCAAAATTATCAACTGAAACTGCCTTATTGAAAATATCAGATGAAATATACAAAAATATAGATAATAAGAAAATATCATTGCTACTACTACTCGATCTTTCTAAAGCTTTTGATAGTGTACACCATACTATTTTATTAGAAAAATGCAAAAAAATGAACATTGACCCAAGCTGGTTCGAGAACTATTTAAAAAACCGCTACCAGTCAGTCAGAATAAAAGATGTAGTTTCAAGTCGCAAGAAAGTATTGTTTGGGGTCCCTCAGGGATCGATCCTAGGACCTATACTTTTTCTAATATATGTAAACGATCTAGTAATATATTTACCTAACTGTTATGTCATTCAATATGCTGACGATACTCAAATCTTAATTGAAGGAGAAATTAATGATTTAGAAAATATTATTCGTAGAGCAGAAGAAATTTTGTATATGGCTAAACGTTACTTTCTAAAAAATGGTCTGTTACTTAATGAAACTAAAACCCAATCTATTCTTATCGGATCCAGACAATTATTATCAGAAGTTGATGACAATCTTCATATAAATTTTAACGGTAATATCATTAAGCCAATGAACTCGGTAAAGAACCTAGGTGTCTATTTTGACCGTTACATGAATTTTGAAATGCATATAGATGAAATTTATAAAAAAGTAATGGGTACTCTAATATATCTAAATAGGGTAAAAGACTCATTTGAAACATCAACTCGTATAATAATTGTCCAGTCCTTAGCTATGAGTTTAATTAATTACTGTCTCAAAGTTTGGGGATGTACAAATAAGACTCAATTACAAAGAATACAAAAGTTACAAAACTTTGCTGCACGAGTGGCTGTTGGCAATGTAAGAAAATACGAGCACATCTCTCCTGTTTTAAAAGATCTAGAATGGATAAAGATTAGAGATAAATATGTTTTTGATATATGTACCTTTGTTTTTAATATACTAAGAAACAATCTTCCTGATTGCTTGTATAATTTTTCTACAGTAAGCTCAGTTACCGGGTTAACTACCCGTCAAGGGGAAGATTTATTAGTACGAAGGTCTAAAACTGATATTGGCTCAAGAGATATAAACATTCGTGGACCTCATTTATATAATCAGCTTCCCAGAGAACTAAAAAATGCTGGTTCAGTGTATACTTTTAAATATAATCTTAAGAAGTTACTCTTAAAGGAAGATTTTACTTGTAATTTTTAATAGTACACTCATCTTTATGATTTGTTTGTTTTAGTATGTCTATATCGTACACCACAGATGTCTATCTGGAATATATATGTATCTTATTTGAATACCCAATGTACTTTGGAAATAAAGGCTTATTATTATTATTATTATTACTCTCTCTCTCTCTCACTCTCTCAAGGCATTATATATTTTGTATCTTAGCATGAATTTCTAAATATATATATATATATATATATATATATATATATATATATATATATATATATATATATATATATATATATATATATATATATATATATATATATATATATATTATATATATTATATATATATATATATATATATATATATATATATATATATATATATATATATATATATATATATATATATATATGAGTGTGTGTATGCATGTATATATGTATACTACGCAAT
>JAXCGZ010021364.1:50000-52831 GCA_037179515.1 Halocaridina rubra
AGGTAATCTGTTATTTTCTTGACTCATGTTGCATTTGGTTAATAAAGTCCGATTTTTTACATATCGATTCATTTCAGAATCTATTGGGTTGGTTAAGTAATTATATTAGAAGCTATTATATAAAAAACAAATAACAGAAGTTGAGACTTTCAATGTTTTCAAGGGTAATATTACTTGTATCTCTGTCACTCAGATATAATCTTTTCAGCCTTCTTCTGTTCGAAATAAAAATATACTTTTCTTCCTTAATTATTATTATTTTTTACTAACGACCTCTGTTGGTTTATCTACCATATGGATTTTAGTGATTTAAGTATTTATTTTTGTCGACTTGATTTTGGTGAGCTGGAATGAATTTAAAAGGGGGTTTACACGGTCAAACGGTTCGTCGAACGCGGTTCGACAGACAAGTGTTTGAAGTGATGTTCGAAATTGTGAACGGGGTATTTAGTTGTCGAACACGTTTGTCGAACGTGTTCGACAACCAAATACCCCGTTCACACGTTGGAACATCACTTCAAACACTTGTCTGTCGAACCGCGTTCGACGAACTGTTTGACCGTGTAAACCCCCCTTAAGTCCTCACTTGTTTTCAGGTTCTCCAAATCTCTCTTGATTAAGCATTGCTTATTTTAAGAGAACACCTCAACTAGAGACATTGGCCCGATTTCTTAAACAGTGTAAACCTAGGGTACCATATTGTTAGTTAGCTAGACGCACACAAATGAATTTCAAAACCGCATCTGACGCGGTTATGTGTATGGCTATGATACCCTACTTGGCCCGATTTGTTAAACAGTGTAAACCTAGGATACCATATTGTTAGTTAGCTAGACATACATTTGGATTTCATAAACGCATCTGACGCGGTTCTGTATATGGCTAGGATCCCGTACGGATCCTAGCCATACACAGAACCGCGTCAGATGCTAACTAACAATATGGTATCCTAGGTTTACACTGTTTAAGAAATCGAGCAAATGAGGGGATCCTAGCCATGCACAGAACCGCGTCAGATGCGTTTATTAAACCTATTTGTGTGTGTCTAGCTAACTAACAATATGGTATCCTAGGTTTACACTGTTTAAGAAATCGTGCCAAGTACGGTATCCTAGCCATACACAGAACCGCATCAGATGCGTTTATAAAATCCATTTGTGTGTGTCCAGCTAACTAACAATATGGTATCCTAGGTTTACACTGTTTAAGAAATCGAGCCATTGTTGTCTAAATCGGATAAGAATGATTAAATGTTCCCACTTCTTGAATTTTCCTTTCATTTAGACTAGAATCTTTCATTCAGACTAGATTATGTATTTTTTTATATATATATAGTCTCAATCCTCTCCACATGGTGTCTTACATAAGAAAGCATGCTAAGAGGAGTGATTAAAGCGTCTTGGCCGGTGGGAAATGCATGTTATTGGCTCTGCCACCCCCCTTACAAGGGGGAATGGGGCCACTGTATATAGATATATAGTTAGATAAATATATTTTTCCTTCCGTAATGTGTGTACGTTTGTTTGCTATAGTTAAGAAATAAAAAAAAAAGAATCGATCAGGAGACTTTCAGTTTCTTCAGTGCTCTGATACGATCACACATGTTTGGGTTTAATCCTTCCACAAAAAACATTTTGTAATATGTAATGTTGCATGTTACTAATGCAAAAATGTTTTAGGATTATGCAGATATTTGTGTCTTATTGGTTATATGTTACCCTAAGAAGACATACTTTACACTGGGAGTCTAGAGATTTGGGATATTTAAGTAACTTTTTCTTTGAGAGATTACCTGCAACAATCAATGTTTGCGGATTTTATTTCTTTCTGAACAATACGTGATTTTAATATATAATTTGCTAGTTTTCTGCTTATTAATTAAGCGTTCTTAATACGAATTATTATTATTTCTGCTACATTTTACCTCAGGAAATTATTTCTTTTTAATTTATATTCTGATTTTTTTCTGCACTAGTAATGTCTTGAATCTGATATATTAATTATACTTTCAAATTTCTACACTTCTGTACAGCTTTAACGTAAAAAATGTATGCATTATATATTTAGACAGATTCTGTAATATTAGTGTGTAGTTCCTTTAGTCATAGAAAATATATGTAGCCTTTTATCTCATATTTTCTCCTATATATTGTTTGCATACCATAACATTTTTGATGATTGTGTCACTGCCCTAACTTTCGATGTTTTTTGTCCATAAAACTGTGGAAAAATACTAGATATTTACTTTGCCAATGTACTTATTAAATCTTTAATACAGTGTCTTTAAAGCCACAGCAGTAAGCTATGTTATGTAAAAAAACCTGGAGATTTTCTAGGATTTGAGTATATATGAACCGTATTTATTCTTAAGACTTTAAGCTGTTGCTCTTAGATCAGTGTCTCTCTTCCCTACACTTCATTCTCTAGGTCCTCCTCCATCAACGTAGCGTACGGCACGGGCAAAAGGGCTTCGTCTATAGTTTCTTGACGCTGTAGGACTATCCCATGGGGATGACTGTGATGAGGTGTGAGTGGAGGAGGGTTATCCGGAGGCGTAGGGGAGACCCGAAGCTCTGGAGTGGTACAACCTTGATCTCCAGCGGCCCAGGAAGGCCCTGCGGTAGGCGATCTCCTCAGACTACTCACAGAGTTACTGTCGAGACTCCTCCCTCGAGGGGCCACATCTTGCAGGAGAGGTGTTGGAGAACGGTAGTTCTCCAAGTCGAGGGACTGACTTTGGCATGAACGACGCCTGGCTAGTGGATGGTGGCAAATGCCAGTGCTTTCGTTCAGATAGCCTAAGCCACGCGTTCCTTCCTCGTAACTGCGAT
>JAXCGZ010021365.1:0-5000 GCA_037179515.1 Halocaridina rubra
ATATATATATATATATATATATATATGCTACTTTCATGCATTTTAAACTCTCCGTCATATCAAATTCATCAAACTTATATCCACTTTAAATATATAATAAACACCGAACGCTCCACTGGCTTCATTTAGGCAACTTCTGTCACTCTCCATTCTCTCCAACAGTAGTGGGAAAATAGAGGAAGTGGTGTTTAGACTGCATCGGAAAAGTGGAAAGGGAAGGGAGGAATTCGTAGTATTAATGCAGATTTACTTTTTAAAAGATAAATAGTATTGGAAAAAAAGAAAAGAAAAGAAAAAAAGAGACACGTGCGAGTGTATTATACCTTACGAAAACTTGCTGAATCTGAAGGAAGCATTTATGAATATTCGCTGCGAGAGCACTGCTCTACATTTACTTATAGGAAATTTTTTTTAAACCCAAATGTCTTTTGTACTATTACTATGTGATGTAAGAATAGTGCGGGCTTTACGGCCTAAAAGAAATACATTTAAACCCAACGTGTGGGTATTACGGGGTGAGAATATATATAATTAACACAAATATGCTTTCTACTGGTATAGCAATTCTTAATGAAAACAACGTGTGGGTTTTAAAAGCTCATGGAATGTACAATGAACACCAAATATGCTTTCTACTAGTATTTTAATCTTGAATAAAACACTTCTAGATGCTTAGCAATTTAGAGAATATAAAATCGAAGCTAGTCTGTTTTCTAATATAATTATACATTCCTAATGTTAGCAATACGGGTGTTTCAACAGCTCATATAACTAACATTTAATAATTATTACGCTGCCTGCTGTTACTGGGCATTAGTAAAGTAAGCGTTGAGTGGGTTACAAGCTTAGAGGATGTATCATTGAATTTTTTTTTTTTCATTTTTTTTAATGATTGTGACACCAGGACGGGCCAAAAAAATAAAAAAATAAAACAGCCCTCATCGGGCCTGGGCACGAAGAATACATAAAGTAAAGAGAAACAGAGATGGAGAGTGTAATATATTGTCAGATGTGAAGGGATAATAAAAGATGTGTGATGAATATCCAAGAATATTCAGTGTAGCTGTAGGCATAGAAAAAGATAGGCGAATACTTCATGACAACTAGGCGTAGATTTTAACAGCTTAGTGAATGCAAAATTAAATTTCTGCAATTCCCATTGAGCATCGGGTATTCTTAACAACAACACACTTTGCGTCTTTCCAAATGAGATCATGAATTATTAATACCATAATTTCTTTTTACCAATATAAAGAATTAGTATGGAAAAAAGTGAAAATATTAATAACCTAACTTCTTACGCAACGCCATGACGATGACCAAACCGATTTCCTATTAACTTAAGTCCTATTAACATGAAATTTCCTATGAGTATAAGCGTTGTATAAGCTTCCATAGCTAAAAGAATGCGAAACCCCCCCCCACATCCATTTCCTAATATCTCATTGCATTATGGAGTCAATTAATAGAAATTTTCTATTGACAAATGGTTAATGAAATGATTCTAAGTGGCAAAGGAGGTATTAAGTATTATTATAAAAATAAAATGTTAAGATAATCAAGATATCCTGTGGTCACGACCTCTAGCTATTCTATGAGGCAGATAGTATGTCTCTCTCTCTCTCTCTCTCTCTCTCTCTCTCTCTCTCTCTCTCTCTCTCTCTCTCTCTCTCTCTCTCTCTCTCTCTCTCTCTCTCTCTCTCTCTCTTTATCTATCTATCTGTCTATCTATCTATCTATCCATCTCTCACTTCAGGCAGCAGACGTTCGGCATTTCTGCACTCTTTAAAGCCTAAGCTTCCCCCAGAAGGAGGGGGCTAGAATACTTCCTAAGTGTTCCCTTTCGTATCGTAAAGCGTCAGAGTATTTTACCTTGACTCAGCCACTCCTTTATAACGGGAAAATGGATCTTTTATATAGATATAGATAGATAATGCTTAAGATGAGAAAAAGCTCTTGCAAAACTGACTGAATAGAGCTAACAATTAAATATCCTACTGAGCGACATGCAGTATCTATCATATGTATCAAACTCGCAACCACTTAGTCCTTATCTTGATTTCTTTGTCAAAGATAATAAGTGAAAAAAAAAGTATATGTATACATATACATACACACATGCATATATAAGAACATAAGAACATAAGAATAGAGGACACTGCAACATGCCTACTGGCACACACGAGGCAGCTCCATTTTTGAATTGTATTTTCAGCATGTCTAACCTATTCTATTCTACTCTACTTATTTATTCTATTTTTCTGTTTATGATTTTTCTAATAAGCACTAACCTATTCATACCCACCCTACCTCTGTCATATGTCTATCTAATCTACATTTGAAGGTGTCTAAGGTATTGGCATTTACTATCCTACTAGGAAGCTTGTTCCATGCATCAGCTACTCTATTACCAAACCAATTTTTACCAATTTCCCTTCTGAACCTAAATTTATCAAGCTTATATATATATACATATATATATATATATATATATATATATATATATATATATATATATATATATATATATATATATATATATACATATATATATATATATATATATATATATATATATATATATATATATATATATATATATATATATATATATATATTTATATATATATATATATATATATATATATATATATATATATATATATATATATATATATACATATATATATATATATATATATATATATATATATATATATATATATATATATATATATATATATATATATATATATATATATATATATATATATATATATATACATATATATAGTACTGTATATATATATATATATATATATATATATATATATATATATATATATATATATATATATATATATATATATATATATATATATATATATATATATATATATATATATATATATATATATATATATATGTGACCATCGAATTTCCTGTGTCTTCCCGACATCGGTAAAGCCCTTTGTTAAAGATAATGGGTGAAAGCTAAGAATATATATATATATATATATATATATATATATATATATATATATATATATATATATATATATATATATATATATATATATATATATATATATAATATATATATATATATATATATATATATATATATATATATATATATATATACATATATACATATATACATATATATATATATATATATATATATATATATATATATATATATATATATATATATATATATATATATATATATATATATATATATATATATATATATATATATATATATATATATATATATATATATATATATATATATATATATATATATATATATATATATATATATATATATATATATATATATATATATATATATATATATATATATATATATATATATATATGTATATATATATGTATATATATATAAATATATATATATATATATATATATATATATATATATATATATATATATATATATATATATATATATATATATATATATATATATATATATATATATATATATATATATATATATATATATATATATATATATATATATATATATTATCAAATAAGCACATTACATATGTGAAAACATGAGTCATTTTTTACCCCGACCGGGACTCGAACCTAGGACTTATGATTACTAAGTCAAGGCGCTACCACTACACCACAGAAGGTTAAAAGGAACCCAAAGGTTGGGTTCCTTTTAACCTTCTGTGGTGTAGTGGTAGCGCCTTGACTTAGTAATCATAAGTCCTAGGTTCGAGTCCCGGTTGGGGTAAAAAAATGATTCATATATATATATATATATATATATATATATATATATATATATATATATATATATATATATATATATATATATATATATATATATATATATATATATATATATATATATATATATATATATATATATATATATATATATATATATATATATATATATGTATATATATATATATATATATATATATATATATATATATATATATATATATATATATATATATATATATATATATATATATATATATATATATATATATATATATATATATATATATATATATATATATATATATATATATATATATATATATATATATATATATATATATATATATATATATATATATATATATATATATATATATATATATATATATATATATATATTTATATATATATATATATATATATATATATATATATATATATATATATATATATATATATATATATATATATATATATATATATATATGACCATCACCTTTCCTATCAATCCCATAAAGGATTGAAATCAAGGCCTGACCAAGAATCATCTTCCCTCTTAACTTTATAAACCAAAAAATACCCGTTAGGCTGCATACTGACCTTATCTTTATAAACACGATCTTATCTTTCTAATAATTCCCTAGAGTGCACTGCGCACTGCTATGCAGCCCAAATCAACTGTAAATATATTGACCATTTCAATAATTAAATTAACACTTCAGGTAGTCTTCAACAAGTCTTCACTGACATATTCAAAATGCAACTTCTTCGTTTTCCTCTCCTACCGCTGCACTGGTGACCTTCCAGAGTGTCCCATTCAGCCATTTAGGATGTCTCTTGCAGTTCCAGATGCCAGTTAGAGCTCCCATTCTGGAGACACCATCAAAATGGAGACGAACCCTTCACTTCTTCTCCTCTCCTCTCCATGCCGCCTTTCATTGCCTCCCCACACCATCTACTTTACCGCCAGTTAGCCCCATAAGAGAAGGCCCAATGAGTCCGAACAGTACTCCCTCCCATTCAGGCTGGCTCCTGCATCTTCCTGACACCAGTTAGAGCAACCCTTCTGCGTACCAATGAGATGGAGACAAAACTCTTTCACTCACCTTGTCCAGCCATACATTATACATTAAAGCTCCAGCAACTACTATGCCATCATCTACAATGACACAGGTATACTTAAAAATAAAGCTTTCTCTTTATGCACAGTATACACAATTATC